>SJYX01010882.1:182708-200683 GCA_006410675.1 Oreotragus oreotragus | reverse complement strand
GGGGGGGGGGGGTGGGGGGTGCCTGGCACCGGGCGGCAGAGCCCCACGGAGACCACGCGGGGAGAAGGCGCTGGACGCCCCCAAGGGACCTGGGAAGAACCAGCCTGCCTCCGTACTGGAGCTCTTTCCCGTTAACCCAGGTATTCTGTTGCTAAAAGTGAATCACTGAAGGGACGTCGCCCATAGCCTTGAATATACACAGTGGCCCATCTTCGGAACCCTGTCTCCCCTGACTGAGCATTGAGCTGAAGCAACTTCATTCAGCTCACAGGAAACGCCTTGACCAGGCCCACCTGTGAGTGGCCACAGGAAAGAAGAAATTAACCCATCCCCTCCGAGTCTGGCTGGAGTCAGGACATATTTGCAGCTACTTACTGCCTTCCATGGGCTTCCTGGTGGGTGAGCAGTAAAGAATCCACCTGTGATGCAGGAGACGGGGGTTCGATCCCTGGGGAGGGAAGATGCCCTGGAGGAGGCCGTGGCAACCCACTGCAGTATTCTTGCCTGGAAAATTCTAAGGGCAGAGGAGCCAGGTGGGCTACAGTCCATGGACCGCAAAGAGTTGGACATGACCGAGCACGACCTTCTACACCTTTTAATATGTGAGCTCCTCGCCTCCCCACTCTTTTTTCTATAAAGAAAACTAACATGGTTCCCAGGTGGGGAGAATGAGGAGAAGAGACAGGGGATTTGGGATGGACATGTATGCACTGTATTAAAAGTGGATAACGAGCAAGGACCTCCTGTACAGCTCGTGGAGCTCTGCTCAGTGTTACGCGGCAGCCTGGCTGGGAGGGGAATCTGGGGGAGAGAGGATACGTGTGTGTATATATATATGGCCGAGTCCCTTTGCTGCCCACCTGAAACAATCACAACATTGTCTATAGGCTGTATTACAATATAAAATTAAAAGCTTTAAAAAATTAAGAGACTAGCATCCAGACTCGGACAAGGTGGTTCTCTGGGACAGTAGTCCACCACCTCCTTGGTCTGCCGGCTCTCCCAGTGGCTCTTCCTGCCCCCAACACCTCGTCCATCTCTCGGCTGGTTGGTCTGTCATGCAAAGAGCAGTAAGACATTGGACTCAGGAGCACCATGTGAGGGATAGATGTGTTCTTCTGAGCAGTCACCAGCTGCACGTGCTTGGGATCCCAGAATCGCCTGCGGAAGAAGTCGCCTGCTCTCTGCGTGACAGGTGTGTGTCTCCTGTTACTCTGCTTTCTGTCACACTAGAATGTGCGGCAGGGTCTGACTTACACTTGTTGATGCTGACATTTGATGAGCAAGTGGCAGAAATTCTGGTCTGGGAGCAGATAAAGTTGATCTGGGCTGATTTGGCTCATGTGTCTGTACAGACAAGGGGGCTTCACAAAGTCCCACAGACAAGGGGGCTTCAACAGCTGAGACTGACCGTCTCATGGTCCAAAGGCTGGAAGTCCAGGATTAGGTGCCAGCGTGGGTTTGCGGCAAGGTCTCTCTCCTGAGGCACAGGACGCCTGTGCCCCTCATAGGCTGAAAGGGCTGGTCCCTGTTGGGGCAGTCCACACTTGGGATGGAAAAGAATTTCCAGACACAGGGCATTTCAGAAGAGAGTGACTTTATTGGGAATGAAAAGCAGAGATAAAGTGGGCACCGAGCAGCGCAGACTGACCTCCCGACAGACCAGGGAGAGCCGACAGTTTCGTGGGGTAGCAGCAAATTTTTACAGCCTCAAGACAAAGAAAATTCCTGCTGGAAGGCTGGCATTAGGTGATTGGTTCAGGCGCTATAGGGTGAGTATGGGGTGGGCATTCTTGCCTAATTTGGGGTCAGGAGGCTTCTTAGTGGTGATCAGGGGGCTTTTGGCAACGGTTACAAGGGGACTTGGTCAGCTTCGGAGGTGCCCTTAGTTCTGGCCTCTGGTTCTGCGGGCTTCGTGTAGGGCCTGGCGCTCGAGGCCTGGGGCGGGACTCCACGCTTGCGTTTGTTTTGAACCCCGTGCAGCAGTTCAGCTCTGTGGGCGCCGCTATAACACCCGGCAAAGCAGAGAGCAGGAAGGTGAGAGAATGACCCTCACAGACGAAACTGAGCCTCATTTTCCCATCACTCTCTGTGGACTGAAGCCAGTTCCTTGGTTGGCTTTCTAAATAGATGACCCCCCACAGGTGACTCTCAGGTCAAACAAGGTTGAGAGTGTTGCCATCCAGGTAGGGGACTGCCGATTAGCAAAACCCAGCGGCTCCCACGCAGGCAAGGCTGCTCCCGACTGACCGTCTGCCCGCAAAGCCTTCCGCCCCCGCCAGAGGGCGCCCGAGCCCTTGCCAGCCTAAGGGTCTGCCGCAAGGTGGAGACCCCAGCGTTAACGGCAGGGGCACCTTCCTCGCGTCCTGCATCTCAACACTCTGCTCACCAGCTTGCAAGTATCAAGCCAGATAATTTGGTTTTTATTGAAGTATTTTTAATTTGCAATGTTGTATTAATTTCCGCTGTACAGCAACGTGACTCACTTCTATTTATACACACATATATGCATTATTTTTTATATTCTTTTCTATTATGGCTTATCCCAGGACATCAAATACAGTTCCCTGTGCTAAACAGGAGGACCTTGTTTATTCATCCTATGCGCCTGTGCATGCTAAGTCACTTCAGTCGTGTCCGACTCTTGGCGACCCCGTGCACCATAGCCCACCAGGCCCCTCTGTCCATGGGACACCCCAGGCAGGAAGACTTGGGTGGGTTGTCATGCCCTCCTCCAGGGGGTCTTCCCGACCCAGGGATCGAAATCACATCTCATGAGTCTCCTGCATTGGCAGGCGGTTTCTTTACCACTAGCGCCACCGGGGAAGCCCCTCGTTCATCCTGTACATAATATTAACGGTTTGCACCTGCCAAACTGAAACTCGCAGTCCGTCCCTCCCGCGCCTCCCTCCTGCGTGGCAACCACCGTCTCTCCTCTACGTCCATGGTTCTGGTTCTGTTTCAAAACTAGCTTCGTTTGTGCCCCACTTTAGATTCCACACGTAAGATTCATGCAGCGTCTGTCTTTCTGTCTGACTTGCTCCACTCAGCACGCCAGCCTCTAGGCCCATCCGTGTTGCTGCGTTAGCGTTGCTGCCTTCTTTTTACGGCTGGGCACTGTTTCAGTGTCCAGGTGCCACGTGCTCTTTATCCATTTCTCTGTCGATGGACTCTGAGGTTGCTGCCGTGTCTTCAAACAGGTCATTTTAATGACTCTGTGAAGCAGGATGAAAGAGTCTCCAGGGTGAAAAGCCTGGCTTAAAACTCAACATTCAAAAACCTAAGATCATGACATCTGGTCCCATCACTTTATGGCAAATAGATGGGAAAGCGGAAACCTGGTGTTATTCACTCAGCTGTGTCTGGCTCTTTGAGACCCCATGGACTGTGCCCACCAGGCTCCTCTGTCCATGGGATTCTCCAGGTAAGAAGCCTGGAGTGGGTTGCCAGGCCCTCCTCCAGGGGGTCTTCCTGACCCGGGGACCGAAGCCGTGTTTCCCGCATTGCGGGCGGACTCCTNCCACCAGGCTCCTCTGTCCATGGGATTCTCCAGGTAAGAAGCCTGGAGTGGGTTGCCAGGCCCTCCTCCAGGGGGTCTTCCTGACCCGGGGACCGAAGCCGTGTTTCCCGCATTGCGGGCGGACTCCTTACCGTCTGAGTCACCAGGGAAGCCCCAAAATATGAACAGCCACAATGCAGGCAGTCAGCGACAGATTCTGTTTTCTTGGCTCCAGAATCAATGCAGTGACTACAGTCATGAAATTAGAAGACGCTTGCTCCTTGGAAGAAAAGCTATGACCAACCCAAACAGGGTATTAAAAAGCAGACACATCACTTTGCCAAGAAACGTCGGTATAGTCAAAGCTATGGTTCTCCCAGTAGTCACATACGGATCTGAGAGTTAGATCATTAATAAGGCTGAGAGTGGAAGAACTGATGCTTTTGAATTGTGGTGTTGTAAGACTCTTGAGAATCCCTTGAACTGCAAGGAGATCGAAGCAGTAAATCCTAAAGGAAAGCAGTCCTGAATATTCATTGAAAGGACTGATGCTGAAGCCCCAATACTTTGGCCACCTGATGCAAAGAGCCAACTCATTGGAAAAGACCCTGATGCTGAGAAAGATTGAGGGCAGGAGGGGAAGGGGACAACAGAGGATGAGATAGTTGGATGGCATCACTGACTTGATGGACTTGAGTTTGAGCAAGCTCCAGGAGATGGTGAAGACAGGGAAGCCTGATGCGTTGCAGTTAATGGGGTTGCAAATAGTCAGACACAACTTAGCACCTGGACAACAACATAAATAATATGTCTAGTATACATATTTTAGAAAACATGAATTTTTGCCTAACTAAAAAGTTTATGATAATTTGATTCCACCTATTTGACTTAGTATGAATAGAATGCTAGATTTCTAGTTAAAAAAAATATGCAACAAGCAACACATGTCTAATGTATAAAACAGGGACTATAGTCAACACCGGGGGAAGGCAATGGCACCCCACCCCAGTACTCTTGCCTGGAAAATCCAATGGACGGAGTAGCCTGGTGGGCTGCAGTCCATGGGGTCACTAACAGTCAGACAGACTGAGCGACTTCACTTTCACTTTTCTCTTTCATGCATTGGAGAAGGAAATGGCAACCCACTCCAGTGTTCTTGCCTGGAGAATCCCAGGGATGGGGTAACCTGGTGGGCTGCCGTCTATGGGGTCACACAGAGTCGGACACGACTGAAGTGACTCAGCAGCAGCAGCAGCATAGTCAACACGTCATGCAAAGAGCTGACTCATTGGAAAAGACTCTGATGCTGGGAGGGATTGGGGGCAGGAGGAGAGGGGGCTGACAGAGGATGAGATGGCTGGATGGCATCACTGACTCGATGGACGTGAGTCTGAGTGAACTCCGGGAGTTGGTGATGGACAGGGAAGCCTGGCATGCTGCGGTTCATGGGGTCGCAAAAAGTCGGACACGACTGAGCGACTGAACTGAACTGATAGTCAATATCTTATAATAACCTATAATGGAAAATAATTTCAAAAATAATCACCTTGCTGTGCCCCTGAAATATTGTAAGTCAACTATACTTCAATAAAATATATATATGAAGGGAAAAAAGGAAACCGATCTTTTCCAGTCCTGTGACCACTGCTGAGTTTTCCAAATTTGCTGCCATATTGACTGCAGCACTTTAACAGAATCATCTTTTAAGATTTGAAATCGTTCAGCTGGAATTCCATTACTTTCATTAGCTTTATTCCTAGTAAAGCTTCCTAAGGTCCACTTGACTTCACACTCCAGTATGTCTGGCTCTAGGTGAGTGGCCACACCATCATGCTTATCTGGATCATTAAGACTTTTTTGTATAGTTCTTCTGTGTATCCTTGCTACTTCTTAAAATCTTCTACTTCTGTTACATCCTTGCCATTTCTGACCTTTATCACGCCCATCATTTCATGAAATATTCCCTCTATATCTCCAATTTTCTTGAAAAGATATCTAGTCTTTCCCAGTCTACTGTTTTCCCCTATTTCTTGGCATTGTTCCCTTAAGAAGTTCTTCTTATCTCTCCTTGCTATTCTCTGGAATGCTGCGTTCAGTTGGGCATATATTTCCTTTTCTCCCTTGCTTTTTGCTTCTCTTCTTTTCTCAGGTATTTGTAAAGCTTCCTCAGACAATCACTTTGCCTTCTTGCATTTCTTTTTCTTTGGGATGGTTTTAGTCAATGCTTCCTGTAGAATGTTATGAACCTCCATCTATAGTCCTTCAGGAACTCTGTCTATCAGATCTAATCCTTTGAATCTATTCATCACCTCCACTCTATAGTCATAAGGGATTTGATTTAGGTCATACTTGAATGGCCTAGTGGTTTTCCCCACTTTCTTCTTAGTAAAAATACTGGAAAGTATGTCTGCAGTTCCTTAGGGCTGCAGAGACAAAAACCAGGCTGGCGGAAGGTAAGCAGTTTTTTTTTTTTTTTTAATGCTATATTATTTTCCAGATGCATGAATTTTAGCTTAGTGGGTATCACCTGGCAAGGAAGAATTCTGGTCGCTATTTCCTTTTCTTTGTGGTAATTTGCATCCTGAATCGGATTCTGCAATTTGGCATCTATAGAACGCTGCTGTTTTTAAGGGAATTAAGAGAATTGCTAAGCTGTGCTTTTAAAGTGTCTTTGGTCATTTAATTCTCAGATTGAAATAGTCAGGTTGCTATGGTTCTTAAGATGACTGTATTACCCACCACGACTCTTCACCTCCTTAATCAACAGAAACTGGTAAGGAGCCAGGTGAGAAATTCCGACAGGGCTTTGCTGGGACTCGAGCTGCAGCATGAGGAAGTGGAAGCAAGTAGTAGGTTCTCTTGCTTGTTCCTGGCAAGGTCAAGACAGGGTGAGCTGGTCCCTTAAATAGGGTGAGAGTAGGGGGGCAGGTCCAGGGCTCAGGCCAAAGGCGGGCAGTCTGTGTGTAGGGATTATGTTCAGGCCCCTGCTTTTGTTCCAGACACCTCAGAAATTGGTCTTTTTTTTGTCTTGTTCATAATTTGCTCCAACTGTTCATATACGCAGTTATTTTTAGTCCCTTATCGTTCCTTCGTGTTTTGTTGCTCAAGGAGACTTTTGCCCAGGTGCAAGCCTGCACCAAAGGGTCCCAGGCCCCAGATGCCAGCTTCCCAGCCTGTTTCAGCTGGTATGTAAGTTAGCAGATTTACATTTATGAAATTGGCCTCATCAGAAAAAGAAACTGGCTTATTTTAACAAGATTGTATGTATGGGCATGCACTCGGTTGTGTCCAACTCTTTGCAACCCCATGGACTATAGCCTGCCCGGCTCCTCTGTCTATTGGATTTTCCAGGCAAGAATATGGAGTGGGGTGCCACGCCCTCCACCAGGGGATCTTCGTGACCCAGGAATCGAACCCACATCTCTGTCTCTCCTGCACTGGCAGGTGAATTCTTTACCAACTGTGCCACCTGGGAAGCATCAAGTTCGGAATCAATTAGGGCAAAGAAACTGATGAAAGAAAGGAACCCTGCCTCTTCAAAGACAAATAAAAATAGAGGAAGGAAACTGTCATTGGTCTCCTGCCCTTAAGAGCTGCTTGCAGTCATGATGAACTTTCCTTGTTTTGATCATTCCTACTGTTCCTCCATTAATCCATTCACAATATTTAGAGAATTTCCTGTATGTGCAAAGTAGAAAGGGTGCAGAGTGGGGATACAAAAAGGTATAATACAATGTGACACTCTAAGCCCCCGCGTGTGTCAAGAACTGTCTTAGCCACTGGGCTACAGTGAAACCTAAAGTCAAGTGCCAGCTGAGGAGGAGGGGGCACCAGAAGATTTACACATGAGGGCAAACACGAGGACCTGGGAAGTGGGGCTCCAGGAAGCGAGATGATAAAATCACAAAATCATAAAGGCCTCTGGCACAGTGGATAAGAGTTCTCCTATCAATGCAGGAGGAATGGGTTCAATCCCTGGTCTGGGAAGTTTCCAGATGCTGTGGAGCAAGCCCATGTGCCCCAGCTCCTGAGCCTGTGTGCCTAGAACCCGTGCTCCACAGCAAGAGAAGCGACCCCAAGGAGAAGCCTCGACACCACAACAAGGAGCAGCCCCCACTCGCCGCAACTAGAGAAAGCCCGCAAGCAGCAACAAAGGCCCAGTGCAACCAAAACAACGCACAAAACCTTAAAGGTCTCTGGATACGGAGCAGATAGAGAACACATATTGGGTTGGCCACAAAGCTCATTCAAATTTTTCTGTAAGATGGCACGCTAAAACCCAAACAAACTTCTTGGCCAACTCCAGTATCTGTCAGATGCAATGAAGCGAGCTGAATTTATAAGCACATAACTGAGTGGAAAGGGAGACACTAAAATGAAACTAGCAGGTATGAGATGATCAGTTAAGTAAAATTAAAAGCACAGTGTTCAGGTGTACTACTTTTGAGAAGTGTGAAATGTCACTAACTGAGATACATGTCCTGTGCATTGGTCTCTTATTGGGAGCATAAAATGTATTTATAAAAGTTGTTCCTAGCTTTCAAGGCTAACCTCTCTAAGTTTTTAAGTATTGAGCCCTCCTTTGAAGATTTTTTTTAAAGGAATTTAATTCAGAAATCTGGGAAGGTCCTATTGTATTTTATCTGGCTCTGCGTTAGAAAAAAAAAAATGCATCTGGTTCATGGCTTAACGTATTCCCTTCTGCCTCCTCAAAACTCAGGTTGAAAAGCAAATGCTGTAGACAAACAGGAGGCTTTTCTTGGGGTATTCCAAGGATAACAGACTTAAGCTGTTTGAAAGTGAAATCACTTACATGTTGATACATGACAGAGACTCTGCTTTCCTGCTAAGTAATAGACCCCGCAGGTATTCTTGGATGTGGGGTTCATGATCTGCATCCTTAATATATGGAAGGAAACAGGAATTGCATAGCATTCAATCCAAGGGAGAAAAGTGCTAGATGAGAAAGCTCACCGGCTCACCCTGGCTCGAATTTCAGTTCTCTGCCTTACTAGCTGTGTGGGTTGGGACTAGTTTCTTAACTTCTCCAAGTGATAGTCGTGCAATCGCAGCCAACTCTTTGTGACCCCATGGATTGTAGCCTCTGTCCATGAAATTCTCCAGGCAAGAATACTGGAGTGGGTGGTGATTCCCTTCTCCAGGTGATCTTTCCAACCTAGGAATTGAACCCGAACCTCCCACGTTGCCGGCAGATTCTTCACTATCTGAGCCACCAGAGAAGCTCGGCTATATTAGGTAAGAATATACTACTAATACTACTAACCCTACTGATATACCGATTAGTCTGCCGTCTATGGGGTCACACAGAGTTGGACACGACTGAAGTGGCTTAGCAGCAGCAGCAGCAGGGTTATTGCAGCAGCAGAGATATGGATGTGAATAATGCCTAACACTTAGAGATGATCAATAAATACTATCAATAATTATTGTGATGATTATTGTGTGGTAGTTCTAATAACTGCAGTCTTGTAACAGTCTAGACTTTTTGGTGTACATTGATAGCTGCTGGTTAGAAAATATGAGGTAAATGAACGAAATTGGAATCTGGCTTTATTAATTTTGTAAGCTCTATTTAAGCTCAGGCTTACAGTTTTGAAGTCCAGCTTTCAGAAACTGTCTGCACATCCTTAACTTCCTAATTCCTTCCTAAACATTTTTAGTGGCTGTTCCCTTGAAAAATGTCTAAGGAGGATTGATCTCTAATGCATGGGATCTAAAGAATTAAGCCTGTCAGGGCATCAATACTAGAAAAGCCTCTTGGCATTGATCTTTCCTCTCTGTGAAATGGGGATAAATGGATCATCCACTAATGAATTACACCTGTGAAGCAGCAAATAAGCCTAGAAAGCAACGTAGGAAGCATCGTGAGTATGTAAGGTAGGTTTTTGCTGTGTAACAAAACATCCCAGAACTTAGTGATTTAAAACAACAGTCATGATACTCCCTGGTGGTCTGGGGGTTAAGACTTCACCTTCCAATGGAGGGGGTGCGGGTTCCATCCCTGGTCAGAGAGCTCAGTCCCACATTTCTTAGAGCCCAAAACCCCAAACATAACACACACAGAAGCAATATTGTAACAAATTCAATAAAGATTTAAACTAAAACATCACAAAAGTGTTTAAAAATCTTAAAAAAAAATAGAACAACAGTCATTTGTTAGCTCACAATTCTGTGGGTGGGCAATTTGGGCTGGGTTCATTTGGGCAATTCTTTTGAAGGTCTCACCTGAGCTCACTCAGAGGTCTGCAGTCATTTGGCAGATAGACTGAGAGCTGGGGGCCTAGGATGGCTCCACTCACATGTCTGGCAGTTGGGAGGCAACCAGTCAAGGTGCTCAGGTTTTTCTTTATGTAGCCTTTCCAGAAGGCTAGGTATGCCTTTCATATGGTGGTCTCAGGATTTCAACTGCAACAAGAGAAAGCAAACCATAATGCCACCAGCAATTTTTGAGCCCCTGTTTGAAAAACATTTGTCAATATCCCATTGGCCAAAGCAAGTAGATGGCTAAGCCCAGATTTAAGAAATAGATATGTATATGTATGGCTGAGTCCATTTGCTGTCCATCTGAAACTATCACAGCATTGTTTAACTGGCTATATTCCAATATAAAATAAAAAGTTTTTTTTTTTTTAAAGAAATAGAATCCAATGGAGAAATGGATTCTACCTCTTTATGGAAGGAGCTGCAAAATAGGATGGCCATTTTTCCAATCAGCCTCAGTGAGGAAATGTCAATGAAAAAATGAGTTCCAGATTTACCATCCAGGCAGGAAAGCAGAGGGAGAAGGAACTCAACAATTAACAGAGAGCCTGATAAGACTAGAGTTGATTGGGATTACAACATTAAAACTTGACAAAAGATTTTTTTGAGCAGAACTTCAGTGGATGGGGTGAATGGGGGAAGAGTCTGCTTTGTATAGTAGAGACAGCGAGGATTTGCTATTGCTGTTGTCAACAAACAAGCTGTGTGCTGTTGGTTTGGTTTGCTAGAGTGGAGCATTCAAGTTGTGCAATTCTGGGGAAGTTGGACAACCAAGTTCATAAGTGCCAGTGGGAAGAGGCTCATTGATTGATGCTTACTCCTCTGGAAGTCAAAAGGCTTAGCTTCTACTCCTGGCTTTACCAATCATTAAAAAATGAAATCTTGTCCAAACTATATCACTTCTTTGAACACTTACCTACAAAATGAAAATTATGGAATAAACAATCTCAATTTTATTTGCGCTCTAAGAATGGATTTTCCCTTTCATACAAGTTCACTCAGTTAATGTATTTAGACTCTGCCTCTTAGAGCATACAAAATAATGTAGAAATAGACCATTTATTCCTCCAATGCATATTTATTGGATGGACCTTGTGCTAGGAACTGGGAAACATCAGTGAACAAGATGGACACTGTCTCTTATACACATCTAGATGTGTATAAGAGACAGGGTGCGGCCCCATCACCCAACACAGACATTTCGATAACTTCATTTCCATGGGAGTAGGGTTGAAGCAGATGCAAGCGTAAACACATCAGAAGTGGTTCTCATTTCAGGGAAATCAGTGGGTTTTTTTTTTTTTTTTTGGATTTTCCCTTTCATACAAGTTCACTCAGTTAATGTATTTAGACTCTGCCTCTTAGAGCATACAAAGTAATGTAGAAATAGACCATTTATTCCTCCAATGCATATTTATTGGATGGACCCTGTGCTAGGAACTGGGAAACATCAGTGAACAAGATGGACAAGATCCAAGTTGTAGTGGGTAGATGTGGGACTGGGTGGGGGTGGGGGGTTGGGAGGGTGGTCAGGGAGAGAAAGAACATATGGGGAAGCAAACCAGTCAACAGGTCAAGTACCAACCATGCTAAGTGCCATGAGAGTAATAAATAAGATGATGAGATCAAGTGTGTGGGTAGGTGGATGGGCATGTATATATCAAAGACTACTTTAATTAAGGTCCTTTCTGAGGATATAGTATTAAAACGAAGACATGGACATGAGAAAGAGCCTGATATGTAAAAAATAGATGTAAAAAAATGTTCTAGGCAGGGAGATCAGGAGGTATGAAAGTCTTAAGTGATAAGCAGGTAGTCAAAAACAGGGGATTATGGTGGGGGAAGTTCAGTACACTCCTATGAACTTTTGTAATATCAAAGAAGAGTGCCTCAAGCATAGAAAGAGATTTTCTTTATGAGCCAAGCTCTTAAGCACCTAATAGTCCTGTGAACAAAGACTAAAAGAAATCCTAAAAGATACTCAGTGCAGTTAAGAGCCAGTATGAGATTAAATTCTACCTTAATTACATGCAATGCCAGTTACCAAAATGTGTTGGGAGATTAGATTATAGAACCAATATAACTGACTAGATAAAGAAAACTCTGATGAACTCAAATATAAACCTGCAAAAAGATAGGCCTAGAAAGACTGAGCCCAACAACGGATCAAGGTTATGAAACTGGAGAGAACAATGAAAGAAAAATCTAACTATATTTGGAGCCAGCAGGACAAAGACAAAGTTGCATATTTAAGAAGGTTTGGCATAATACTTAGCGGGCACATTATAGAAAGCAAGCCAAGTTATTCAATTCCCATTTGACCTCTATCTTTTATATAAAGTAGAAAGATACTCAAAAACTAAACATGTAGAACAAAAGTGTTGAAAAAGACATTGAGGGACCTCCCTGGCGCTCCAATGGTTGAGAATCTGCCTTCTAACGTAAGGGAGTCAGGTGCAATGCCTGGCCAGAGCACTAAGATCCCACAGGCCACAGCTAAGAGTTTTGAGTGCTGCAGCTAAAGGTCTCACGTGCTGCAAGGAAGATCGAAGACCCCAGACCCCGCTTGCTGCAACTAGTACCTGGCACCAATACGTACATAAATAAACTATCTTTTCATTTCTACCACCATTTATCACAAAAGTGAAGTGAAGTCGCTCAGTCGTGTCCGACTCTTTGCAACCCATGGACTGTAGCCCACCAAGCTCCTCTCTCCATGGGATTCTCCAGGCAAGAATACTGGAGTGGGTTGCCATTTCCTTCTCCAGGAGATCTTCCCGACCCAGGGATCGAACCCTGGTCTCCCACATTGAAGGCAGATGCTTTAACCTCTGCACCACCAGGGAAGCCTTTTATCACAAAGCTTAGTCATTTTCTTTCAAGACAGACTAAGGTACTTGCTTTGAGCTAATAACTTATCATCATGATCATCACCACCACCATCTTAAATTCTATGGATGGTATAGTGCTCTGGCATATTTTATGTGAGCTTTACATCTACTGTACGAGGCAGGCCATGTGGGTATGATTTTACCCCCTTTTGTAGATGAGAAAGGAAAGGCTCATGAAGTGTGAGCAATACATCCTGATAGCAGAGCTCACGTAAACTTATATAAATTCAAAATCAAATGTTCACATTCCATGTCCAGTGATCTTTCTACTTTCCCATTTTATGTTCATTAGTGTAAATGGATCTCACCCCTCCCTCCAAAATTGTGGAATAAAGAAGTCACAAGTTTTAACTTATGAATGTATTGTCTGTGTTCAGAGGATTGGTCTAGGTTACATGTGAATTGCAACATAAAGAAACTAATGCCCCTGATTTGTCTCATTCTTGTACTCTGAACCTATATGCTGCTCCTCTGATGCAGATATTAATATTTTCCAAGTCTGGTTTTGCCTCAAAGATGAAAGGTTCACTGGGATCCAACACAGAGTTATTAAGATCCCGCAACCATGTGCTTTGTGATGCTATGTCGTTGGGAGGCTTGATGCAGTCAGTGTCTATGGGCGTCTGCTCACAGGGCTGGAGCTAGGAAGATAAGCATCTTAATAGAATAGGTCTGTCAGATCTCTGTTATCACTCCAGGGGACCCAATTCCTGGGTAATCCTCTGCTTTTGCCTCATCTCACCAAATCCCTCTCTAAAACACAACACTGTTCTCGTACGACCGGATAATCTGTAGGGGAAAACTTAAAATTGAAAGGGAAATGGAGGAGAGCCTGGCATTTCTTGTTAATTTGCTAGTTCTGTCTTAAACAAACAACTCACAGGCAGTTGAAATGAGTTATTTATTTGGTCTCAGAACAAAAGCAAATGTACTATTAATTCTCATTTGCAACACTAGTTTGATTCTGATTTCCATCTCAATTTACTTTTATGCTTTATGGTGGAGTGGGTGTATTTAAGATCGGGAGATGTTACCATACAAAGATTGGATTGTATGAAAACAAAAGTTTAGGAGGCTTTTTGCTTTGTTTTTATATTCTATCTGTCTTTTGGTAAGTTTCCCACAATCTATAATATATCATTAATTTGGTGACACCCTTTGAAAAGTGACCCCCCCCTCACTTTCTCTCTTTTTTTTAAAGAACCTCTAAGTATTCCATTAACTGCTAGATTGGTTCCACAATGTCTTTAATGGCTTTTTGCCTCTTGGGAGATTTCTCTCTATCTTATATCCTTAATTAATAAGTTCTTTACCAATTGCCACACAATAATAAGAGTATTCTTTTAAGTTTAGCAAATGTGTTGGTACTCATTAACTCATTCTAGGTCTCTGTCCTGGAAAGACTATGTTGATACCATGGATGGAATTTCTGTGCACATAACAGCCAATGTTCTAATCTTAAGAGAAAAAGATGACACAATTGATTCCCCAGACTTCAGATGAGCTTGGGAAGGTAACCAGTTATGGATGAGAAAGGCCAAGAAGCAAATGACAGGAATAGCTGTAGGAGAACAAAGGTTTAGAAAAACATTTAGCTTAAGAGTTCTCAAGGAAAGAAAAAAACAAAAGATGCTGTTAACCAGTTTCTTGTCATAAAGCATCTGACCAGAACTTCCCAGTGTCCAAAAAGCTACAATCCAAAGGATGTCTCCCCATCATCAAAGCATTTACTCATTCATTCATTTGTCCCTCATAGTTGTGAGCAGTTATTCTATGCCAAGCTTATATTGGCAAAAGGGAGTAAGACACAATTCCTACACATTAAAAAAAAAATCTATGCCAGGGGTCCCCCTAGAAGATCCAATGAATAAGAGAAAAGTAGAGGGAAGACAATGCCAGCTGAGTATCTTCAGATGGCACAGGAAACACGACTCCACCCTGTGCCCTAAGGATCTATACGCTATACTTGAATGAATGTTAGCCTGAAATTCTTCAAAGAATTAAGGGAGTTCAAAGTAGGAAACTGAAATATCACTACCAACTGAGGTGGAGGAGGGGTGGGAGAAATGACGAAGTACATTAGAAAGGTCTCTAATGTACTGAGAATTTGATAAGATTAGAGAATTCTAAAATACTAGGAATGAATGGCATGGAAAGAATAGTTAAGGTCATTTCAGATGTGGAAACAGATGGAGAGGTTAAGTACTCTGGGCTTTCCTGGTAGCTCAGATGATAAATAACCTGCCTGCAGTGCAGGAGACCTGGGTTCAATCTCTGGGTCAGGAAGATCCCCTGGAGAAGGGAATGGCAACCCACTCCAGTATTCTTGCCTGGAGAAACCTATGGACAGAGGAGCCTGGTGGGCTGGAGTCCACGGGGTTGCAAAGAGTTGGACACAACTGAGAAACTAACACTTTTTCCGCTAAGGTGGAAGAGCTCATTAGTAATGACATAACTCTTGCCTTGCCTTTTTCAACTCACTCCAGCCATGTCCTATCAAATATTTCTTCACGTCTTTTCTTAACATTCCCCTTCCTATTGGGTTGGCCAAAAAGTTCATTTGTATTTGAACATTCTGGCCAACCCAGTATTTCACTCCCTCACTGTCTGCCACCCTGACATTACAAACAGTCACCTTTTTTATTTTCTTCTCCTAGTATTTTTCTCTGTTCTTTACATGGCCCCTACTCAGAACTGTCTTTCTTATTAAGAGCTTCCAATCCAAAATTTTTAGTAGATCCCATGCCCTAGTGAATAAAGACCAATTTGGGACAGCATTCAAAAGCATCCTAGATTTGCCTCCAGCCTTTCTTACTCTTTCTACATTTTCTTGTGAATCCTGCGCCCCAGTGGTCCCAATAATGCCTTTTACAGACCAACTCTAAGTGTTTCCCCTTTGCTGCTATCCTAGGTGTTGGGGATACAAAGCTCACCACAGTAGCCAAAGTCTCTGTTCTCTTGGGGAGCATGTTCTTACACTGAGCCTTTGACCAGTGTCCTGTGTAAATATTATTATTTTCTTCATATCCTATGATCCAATAAAAATTGGGAAACACTGTTTCAGTAAGTAATTTTGAAGAACTTTTCTTTCCTGATCTATCAAGATCATATCCATTCCTGAGACTGAATTCAATCACTGAATTCAACCAGAGAATTCAAAGATCAGATGCAACCCTCTGTATGAAGCTGTCCTCAGTTCACCTCATTGGCAATTTACCTTCCGTATGTTTGTGCTTAAGTCCTTTATACATTCAATAATCCTAATAACAAACATTTATTGGCCTCCCACTGTAAATGCCAGGCATGGATCTAGGTATCAGGACGATAGCATTGAAGAGGAGCATATGACTCTGGTGGCCCAGCATAAGAATCCACCTTGCAGTGCAGAGGACGCGGATTCAATCTCTGGTCGGGGAACCAAGACCCCATGGGCCATGGAGCAACTAAACCCATGTGCCAGGACTACTGAGCCCAAGCACAACTAGAGAGTCCTTGGGCCACAATGAAAGATCCACCATGATGCAACTAAGACCTCACCCGGCAAATAAACAAATTGATCTGAAAAAAAAACTATGTTAAAAAATTAAGAGAAGAAGACATTTGACTCCTTCATTAGCTCACAAGTGTACTGAGGGCAGGACCATTGCTTAGTTACCTTGGTATCCTCATTTTATTTAAGAGATATTTTGAGTATTTCATTACCTTCTTAGAAAATCAATTCCAGAGTACATATGTTTGCTTAATATTTAGTGTTTTATAATANGCTCACAAGTGTACTGAGGGCAGGACCATTGCTTAGTTACCTTGGTATCCTCATTTTATTTAAGAGATATTTTGAGTATTTCATTACCTTCTTAGAAAATCAATTCCAGAGTACATATGTTTGCTTAATATTTAGTGTTTTATAATAAAATAATAACTTGTAATAACAATAGTAGTAGTGACTTTCCATGCACTCCCAATAAATCATCAAAACAATCTTATGAAGTAGCTATTCTTATCATACTCAAGCTACAAGTAAGAAAACCAAAGTACGAAACTGTTGGCTAACTTCCTCAAGGTGACTTAGATGGACGGGAAGGGGACATAGTTATTCAATAAACGATTCATAGGGTGGAGTTTGATCATGTGATATTTGATTATGTTGATAATTGATCACAGTTTGATGATCTGATTATGCTTTATATTTAAAATATAATTACTGAGAAATTGCTGGCATGTTTTAGAGATTTTTGGATCCAAATAACCAAAAACATCTACAGTGCCTTCATCCCAAAGCAAAATCCAGATCATAATGCTGGGAAACCAAACAATAAACTGTCAATCAAACACAAGAAACAGAGGGTAGACCAGCAACACCCAAGCCGTAGGGGTTCCATTTAAGGATAAGTTCGAATCATTTGCCCAAAGAGTTATAAAACCGGCTGTCTCACTGCAGAGGGTCATGGAGACTTTATACCAAGAAGTCAGTGGATAACATCAGAGGTTTGATCACACACCTACCTGAGGGACGGGTCTCATGAGGGCATCTCTGGAGGCCTCCATTCTCCAGGGTTCTTTTCTGCTCAGCATGGCTCCATCACCTTTACTTTGCCCCTGCAATTCTTCTGAAGATAATACACAGAGCCAGTGGGCCCACCCTCGCTGCCCTCTTGCAGAAAGGCAAAATCCCTTCAGAAAACCGCCACATCAAGAGCAAAACACCGCAAAAACTAAAAAAAATTAAAAAATAAAAATCACTAGAAGTCCTATGAAAGGACTAAATTTGCCAGGGGGATTTGGGTAAGAGAGAATGTAATCACCTGAGTTGGAATTTAGCCAGCATACAAAGGATTAATGCAGAAACAGGAAAGCTTCCATTTGGTGAGACGTTCCAAGCAAGCCTTTGGGACCAGAGGTGGTCAGGGCCTTCGTTTTACGTTTCACTTGATTTCTGCCGTCTCTGGGAGCACATCGCTGGCCCTTTGCTGCAACATTCCTTCCACACTGACTGGAGGAACAGCAGTGCTCACTGAAGCACCAGCGTTCTCAATTACTCGGGACAGTCTAGGCAGCAAAAGGGATTTAAGGGTTGGCAGGATTACGAAAGGCAGTCCAAGGTTTGAGGAGGAGAGAGGACAGGTTGTACTTACAAACTCCCTGCTGCTGCTGCTGCTGCTGCTGCTAAATCGCTTAGTTGTGTCCGACTCTGTGCGACCCCAGAGACGGCAGCCCACTAAGCTCCCCCATCCCTGGGATTCTCCAGGCAAGAACGCTGGAGTGGGTTGCCATTTCCTTCTCCAATGCATGAAAGTGAAAGTGAA
>SJYX01010882.1:86088-178052 GCA_006410675.1 Oreotragus oreotragus | reverse complement strand
TGCTTTGAACTGTGGTGTTGGAGAAGACTCTTGAGAGTCCCTTGGACTGCAAGGAGATCCAACCAGTCCATCCTAAAGGAGATCAGTCCTGGGTGTTCATTGAAAGGACTGATGTTGAAGCTGAAACTCCAGTACTTTGGCCAGCTGATGCGAAGAGCTGACTCATTGGAAAAGACTCTGATGCTGGGAAGGATTGGGGGCAGGAGGAGAAGGGGACGACAGAGGATGAGATGGCTGGATGGCATCACCGGCTTGATGAACACGGGTTTGGGTGACCTCCGGGAGTTGGTGATGGACAGGGAGGCCTGGCGTGCTGCAGTTCATGGGGTCACAAAGAGTCGGACACGACTGAGCGACTGAACTGAAGTGAACTGAAGGAGCAGACACGCTGAGTAAGGGGCTTCCCCGGTGGCTCAGTGGTAAAGAATCTGCCTGCCAACGCAGGAGACTCCGGTTCGATCCCTGGGGTCGGGAAGACGGCTCGGAACAGCTAAGCCCCTGTGCACAACTACTGTGCCTGCAGCTGCTGAAGCCCGCTCGCCCTGCAGCCTGCGCTCCACAAGTGAAGCCACTGCGATGACAAGCCCGCGCGCTGCAGCTAGACCCGGCCGCCACAACTAGGGAAAAGCCGCGCGCAGCAGTGAAGACCCAGCGCAGCCACAAATAAGTAAATAATAAATCCTTAAAAAATAAATAAAAAAGGAAGTGCTGAGTAAGAAGGAGCAGCTTCTAGCTTCCAAATTGGAAATTTTGCTCTAGCCTGGGCTTCTTTTAACTCCCTGCCTGAGTGGCACAGTTCAAGACAGGCTTTTACTGAAGTCTGGGGGAAGAGGGGCTGGAGGGACTGCTTTTAAATCCACAAACTCCCCCACGTCTAGCCCATCAATTCAGAATGTTGCTTCTTCCCAAGATAACTCAGATACAGCTATCTTGGCAACGACGCTGCATATCTGAGTTGACATCATAGGTTCAACTCTGGCGCTATCTTCCTGGTAAGTTGATTTCTCACCTTTCCCCCTCTCTGTCTTAAAAATGTCAGCCTCTCATCTTGGCTGTTAACAGAGTGTCTTAGGAAACTCTTCTCACACTATATACACTTCCTCGGGGTTTCTGACTTCAGGGCACCCCGGCTAAGGCTAGCTGGTTAGAAGTGAGCTTAGATGCAACTGATTTGCGAAGTTCCTCCAGTGCATCAACACACCTGCTGTGTATGTAAGGACTGAACTCACTAATTTTATGTGGTTGCTCTCAGAAATGAGTGTGTGATTGACTTCTTTGTGTCTGGCATTATTTTTACTCAAACACTGGTTTCAGTTAGCAGTGAAGGCAAAAACTTCATTTCAGTGAAATGAACAAAGGTAATGGTACATATATATGGGCTTCCCAGATGTTGCTAGTGGTAAGGAACCTGCCTACCCATACAAGAGACATAAGAGATGTGAGTTCATTCCCTGAGTCAAAAAGATTCCTTGGAGGAGGGATGACAACCCACTCCAATATTCTTGACTGGAGGGTCCCCGTGGACAGAAGAGCCCCGAGGGCTAAGTCCATAGGGTTGTAAAGAGTCGGACACGACCAAAATCTCTTAGCATGTATGCAAGCAATGATGTATGTATCATGAGGTCTTGATATAAATATGCATAGAATATCACAGCATATCTTTTGCCCAGTAACTGGGGTCCATGAGTGTGGAACAAGGTGAAATACAGGAAGAAAACCTAAAAGGATAAGAAATTGCAAGGGAAGTTTCTGTGTTCCTGGGGGGACCTGGACAATATCAAGACAAGATGGTAATACAACTGCTTTTGGGGACCAGTAAAATAACACTGGAAACAAAGGAATGAAAAAGAAACAGACCCACCTGGACAGGAGAGGGGAATAATGCCTGGGAGCAGGAGAATGCAAGGGACAAATTCCTGTTTTCTTAGGTCAAGAGGTATTAGAGTAGTAACAACAGCCACACACCATCACCACCACCATCATCATCATCATTATCACCATCACTAGCACCATAATCACCACCACCACCACAACCACCATCAATATCATCACCATCCCCATCATAATTACTACCACCACCAACATCATCACCATCACCATCATCATAGTCACCACTGTAATTGGCACTTTCTTGATTCCTTATAACCACCCTACAATGTAAATAAAAACTATATTCCCCTGCAGAAACTGAGGCCCAGAGCCAAAATTCAAACCCAACTCTCTATGAACTGAACATACTCACAAGACACCCTGAGAGCCAGGGGAGGGAGCAGGCAGCATCTGGTGTGCAGCTGGTGGTGAAGGCAGGGACCATTGCCCCTTTCTACCCCAGTCACCATGCAGTTCCACAGAGCCCAGCACAAAGGACCATCATGCTGGAAGGGACTTTGAGAGTCTGATGGTCCTCTCCTTTATCCTTGTAGACTCAGAGAGATGAAGGACTCAGGTTTCCAGACTGCTGGTCCAAGCCTTTTTTTTTTTTATTATTATTATTATTTTAGATTCTGTTGCCATACAGACCATTACAGAGTATTAAGGAGAGTTCCCTGTGCTATATAGTATGTTCTTATTAGTTGCTTATTCTATATGTAGAGTAGGGTGTATATATCAGTCCCAATCTTCTATTTCACCCACCCCCTTTCCTGGTAACCATAAGTTTGTTTTCAGTATCTGTGACTGCACTTCTGCTTTGTAAATAAGTTCACTTGTATCCTTTTATTTTGGATTCCACATATAAGTGATATCATGTATTTGTTTTTCTGTGTCTCGCTTACTTCACTCAGTATGACAAACTCTAGGAACATCCATGTCGCTGCAAACAGCATTACATCGTCCTTCCTTACAGCTGAGTAATATTCCATTGTCTAAATGTACCACGGCTTCTTTATCCATTCCTCGGTTGATGGACATTTACATTGCTTCCATGTCTTTGCTGTTGTAAACAGTGCTGCAGTGAACATCGGGGTGATGAGATTTTTGATTATGAATTATAAGGCTCGTTAACTTTGCGTTTTGAAGTCACATTTGAGAGAAATGAGTCTCTTGACAAGAACCAAAAAGCTGACGGCTGTGCCTCTGTCTGGCGTTGTCTACTGGATAGTTCCATCTATTGCATGCTGTTGGAAAATCAGCCTGACGCTTATACATGAAAGGCAAAAACAGTTCAGTGACTGCAAACAAAGGCAGGTGACCAAGGGCTGGGGGCAGGAGAAGTTACTGTTTCATGGGCTCAGAGTTACAGGCTGAGTTGACGGCTGAGTTCTGCAGATGGGCAGTGGTGAAGGTTGCATGACAAAGGAAATGCACTTGATGCCATTAAGGGTACTCTCAGACACGGTTAAGATAGTAAGTTTTAGGTTATGTGTATTTTACTGCAATTAAAACTATTTTGTCATAGGTTTGGTTGGATTCAGGTTTCAAGTTCTGGTGTACTGTCATGTTGGCACATTTAAATAAAGCTCTCACTCTTTAAAACAAATAGACAGATGGCATTGGAAGCATATGTAGCTTTTCAAGTGAATCACCCTCCAGACTCATCCTCTTCATGGGATACATGCGTGGAATAAGCCGAGGCTGGAGACCACCCTCTCGTCTTGCAGAGGAGGAAACCAGGAAAAAGCGATTGCTCTAAACTTCAGTCTATTGTCCCAGAGTCCGGAAATCTTTATCCAAATCCAGATGCTGTTCTCCATTTCCATACTTGGCTGAGGCTCCTCTCTAGACTCTCACTTCCTAGTGTCCTGTGTGGCTACTTTATCCCTTCAAGGCTCAACTCAGATGTTGCCCTTCCTAATGAGATGGATTAGACACCTCCACGCTTACTTGTGATATTGCCTTTCTCACTAAATTAGACAGTAAGCATCTAGAGTGTAAGGACTGTCCACCTTACATCCCCAATACATAAAGCAGTATATGACACATAGTACATACTCTCAAATATCTGTCAATTGCATATCAAATGAATCCCCTAAACAAACCTCATTCCCCGGTCCTCACAAAGACATCAGAATGACTGAGCTTAGGGATGACCCACCCTGTGCAAGGAGATCCCTGGAGAAATACACAGGCGAGAGAACCAGGGTGTGGGGTGGACCCAAACACCGAATCCTAAGGATGACTCTGAACAGGAAGCCTGCTTCACAGAATGGCCATCCTCTACCACGGGACTGAGTTCATGTGACTGTTTCATTCACTCCTTCATCCACTTGACGTCACTCTCACTGTCCTGTAGAACTCTGTCAAAGGCCTTGGTTCCCAGGGTTTTTCCATTAGTAACCTTTGTGGGAGCATGGCTGAACCAGGTTTGGGAGCAGGTGGGGTTCCCTGATGATAGAGAACTTCCTGCAACGTGTCATTCTGCCTGGACTCTCTCTTCTTTCTCTAAGATCCCCTCCCTGGCCTCCTCATTTTGTCTCCAGGTTCTTTGTCCAGAAGACAATCCAGATAGTGATCCAGTACTCTTGGGGCTTGGCACTGAGCCAGGCAAGTCAGGGCAAACGCCGCTGCCTGTCTGAGCCAGGAACGTGGGCTAGGGACTGAATTCAGGAGCCTTTCTTTCTGGTTTCTATAGGAACTTCTTTTACTGCTGCAAACTCTCCAGTTTATGAATTGACCAAGTCAGTCTTTCCCCAAGAGAGAAGTTTGCTGCAGGCTAATTTGTGATTTCCAAGAATGCAAAAGTAAAATAAGAAACCTAGCCTGGTCCACTATGAAAGGTAAAAGAGTTGGACTATCTGAGTTCTCTTACTGGCCCTGGTACTCACTTGCTAGGTGACCCTGAACGTGTCACTTAAGCAGGCTGTGTTTTTTAAACCAGATAAGCTATGTGGATCATCCCAGGGTCACAGTGAGAAAAATGTGACAGTCCTTCCAGAGAACCTCTAAGGAACACGCACAATGGAAAGCCTGCTGGAATTCCATTCTGAACCTGATCAGTAATTTATAGCTTTGGAAATTCACAGCCATACATAGGTGGGAGCTGAAATCACCAGAGAAACTTCCCCTCTCCTCTCTTTCACCGGTGTGTGTGTGTGTGTGTATGTCTGTGTGTGCACACGCAGGCCCGCGCTCAGTCGTGCCCAGCACTTTGTGATCTCATGGACTGTAGCCCTCTAGGCTCCTCTGTCCATGGAATTTTCCAGGCAAGAATACTGGAGTGGGCTGCCATCTCCTCCTCCAGGGCTTTCACCTTGTCTCATCAAAGTCGCGAGACTGATGCCCTTAGCTTCTTCAAGCCTGGATGCAAACAACCGCTCAGGGCAAAACCCAGCTCTCCATGGTGAGCCATTCATTGCCAAGCCCACCTGCGAGGATGGAGTACTTTGGGGACAGCTGTCCACCCCCCTGAAATGTGACCCTCTCACTGCTGCCTGCTTGTAGTTGGAGCAGCTGACACTAGTCTGTTCACAGTTATCTCTTGATGTAGAAGTCCAATCAGATCTGACGCTGCTGCAGAACCGTGGTTCTTGTTCCCTTCCAGCCTCGGGGTGACTGCTTTCTTTTTCTTTGCTGCTCCTTCCTGATCATCAGGGCTCTTGGGCTCTCAGATGGCTCAGAAGAGGGTGTAAGAAGCCCTATGATAAACAGAGCTGGATGACTCAGCAACACCTGCTGTTCTCTTGGGCCTGTGGCTCTCGGGGATACCCAGACAGATGTTATCCAGAACATGCTCAGTTGAAAAGATGCAGTTTCCAGGGAACTGTATTCAATTGCCCCGTGATAAACCATAATGGAAAAGAATATGAAAAATAAAATTATAGACTTCCCAGGTAAAGAAACTGCCTGTCAATGCAGGAGACATGAGGGACACAGGTTCACTCCCTGGATAGGGACAATCCCTTGGAGGAGGGTATGGCAACCCATTCCAGTGTTCTTGCCTAGAGAATCCCATGGACAGAGGAGCCTGGTGGGCTACAGTCCATGGGGGTCACAAAGAGCTGGACACAACTGAAGCGACTTAGCATGCATATACATGTATAAGTGAATCACCTTGCTGTACAGCAGAAATTAACACAATGTTGTAAATCAACTATATTTCAATAAAGTAAATGTAAACAAAAAGGAGCCTGGCAGGCTACAGTCCATGGAGTCGCCAAGAGTGAGTGACTAACACAGACACACACGGACGTTTCCAAAACTAAATAAAGAAAACACTTTTTAAAAGATGCAGTTTTGTTAACCACAACGGTAAATCAAGAGAATCACAGACAAGTTCAAGCTGCTTAAGAAATGAAAAGTTTTCTAAAACCTTTTCCTTCAAAAGCAGTTACCCCTCCATAATCTGTAATTATGTATTTTGTTTGTTTAAAACTGTTTCCCAGGCAGTTGGTGAATTCCACAAGAACAAGGACCATGCGTATTTTGTCCTCCTCTAACTCCAGGGCCAAGGATGTTCATGGGCTGTTATCATAGGAAAAAAAAATCAAGAAATCTTCCAAAATCTTTCTTCTTTTACCCTGTAAAGGAGTCAAGACTGGCAAGAGAGCTTTATTGATTATCTTCTTTAATTTCCCTCTTTCACAGACCAAGAAATTGAGTCCAAAAGAGTGAAGTGACTTACCTAAGGTCGCAAAATACATTGATAGCGGAGGAGTCTGACTCTGGAAGTTCATTGCCCTGGAATCTATTATATTCCCTCCGTCTCTCCAGGGCTCAAATAGTCCCTAGTCTGTGGTAGGTGTCAAGATGTGGTTCCAGGGAATGTGGTTTGAGATCTGCCGGTCTCACACCATCACACTTCTTGTGTTTAGCTGAGACATCATATATTTCACCAAAACATTTGGGACTTGCTCTGCCTTCATCCTCCCACGCCACTTCAGGTCTCAGTATCACCACTGTATACTCGTAGTAGCAGTAGTATTAGTCACTCAGTCGTGTCCACCTCTTTGCGACACCACGAACTGTAGCCTGCCGGGTTCCTCTGTCCATGGGATTAGGCAGGCAAGAATACTGAAGCAGATTGCCATTTCCTTCTCCAGAGGATCTTCCTGAGGGTTGAACCCAGGTCTCCTGCATTGCAGGCAGATTTTTTACCATCTGAGCTGCAGGGTATAGATATACATGGCAGCATTTACTGTATTAGAATGAGACCTGCTCTGCTTGCCAGTCTCCTCCAGCTCACTCCTTTCTGCAAGCTCCTCCAGGAAAGGTCATCTTAGTCCTGATCCCATGGTCAGCGTAGCCCCATGCCTGGCACCTAACGCCTAATGGGGAGCTCCACTGATGTGCATCAGAGGGAGAAGAATTAGAGACAGTTGTGAACAGTCACTGCACACATTTGTTCAGACACATGTACCAAAGGTGTAGCTTCTTCTACCCCCGGTCTTCCCAACATCGCAGACACAAGATCATTAACACTGCGGGGAACGTCTGCCAGGGCGCTTGTACCCTGACACCCAAAACACACATCCTGTGTTCAACGAGGGAAGGAACAGGGCATGAAAGTGCCGGAGAAACAGGAGATGCATGTGCGAAGGAGGAAGGATTAAGATAAATGAGGTGATTTCCTGGCCTGGAGACCTACTCTCCCGCGTGCTGTTGGTGTTGTTTACTGTGAATAGTGAATCCTTCAGGCCCATTAGCCAACTTTCAAAATAAGTAATTTACAATGGTGTTTCCATGCAGGCTTAAACTGCAGCAGCAAAATCCTGGCAAACAGGTAGAAGAATCATGCCCCAGCCTCTGGGGTGGGGCTGGTACATGCCTAACCTCTGAACAAGACTGTGAATATTCCAGATGTCAGGAGTGCTGGCCAGGGCATGGACTTGATGTCAGAGCCCACTTCAAATCACACCCACCTCTGCTATTTTCGGATTATGTGACCAGAGCAAGTTGCTTACCCTTTGAGCTTTAGTTCCTTCATCAGTGAAATGGAGCTAAAATCGTGGCTGGTCAGAGAATCAGCTGAAGTAATGGAGCCAAGTGCCCCACTCGGGGCAAGACAGGTGGTAGATACTGAATAAATGGCAGTTATTCTTATTCCACAGATAACTCCAGAATCCTCTGTCTAATCATATAATCACAGGGATTTTTTACATACATTAAATGGATTATCTTAATATATATACATATATATAATTTATCTATTTTTAATTGAAGGATAATTGCTTTACAGTATTATATTGGCTTCTGCCAAATATCAACATGAATCAGCCACAGGTAGACCCATGTCCCCTCTCTTATCTTGATATTTTTAACAAAAAAAATTAAAAGGACCTCAATCAAATGATGAAAACACAACGCTAGGCCTGGCTGGGAGGGGAGTTTGGAGGAGAATAGATATACATGTATATGTATGACTGTGTCCCTTCCCTGTTCACCTGAAACTATCACAGCACTGTTTGTTAATCTGCTATATACCCCAATACAAAATAAGAAGTAAAAAGAAAAAAATCCACAGTGCCACCTTCCCATGGTGGGAACAACGCCATCAATCCTCAAGGAAAGCTCCAGTACATTTATTTGGATGACATCCTTATTTTGTCAATACAAGAGTGAAAATTGTCCCTCAAGATAAATCCAAAGTTGAAGTAGAAAATGACTACGTTGTTATTAACAGCTCTCACTCCGTGAGTGCCTGCTGGATGGCATCACTGACTCGATGGACGTGAATCTGAGTGAACTCCGGGAGATGGTGATGGACAGGGAGGCCTGGCGTGCTGCGATTCATGGGGTCGCAGAGAGTCAGACACGACTGAGCGACTGAACTGAACTGAATATGTAGCAAACACTGTGCTGAGAGCTGTTTAATCATAATTTCCATGGACTCTTCCCAAGAATTATGAGGGACTTACTCTTATTACGAGGTTGGTTCTTTGAAGTAGGTACTGTTAGTATTCTGTGCAGTAGGAATCAAGACCGCCCTCCCTTTAGAGATGAAGAAGGTGAGACTTGGAGACAAGAAGTTCAGATGAACCCAGAGATGAACACGTGTGACAACAACTCACCAAGGTCACTGGCAAAGAGTGCCTGGGGCCAGGACTCAGTTCCAGGTCAGCCTGACTCATGAACTCACAGACTTCCATGGCAGCAGCNCAGAGAAGGCACTGGCACCCCACTCCAGTACTCTTGCCTGGAAAATCCCATGGATGGAGGAGCCTGGTGGGCTGCAGTCCATGAGGTCACGAAGAGTCGGACACAACTGAGCTACTTCACTTTCACTTTTCACTTTCATGCATTGGAGAAGGCAATGGCACCCCACTCCAATGTTCTTGCCTGGAGAATCCCAGGGATGGGGGAGCCTGGTGGGCTGCCATCTATGGGGTCGCACAGAGTCAGACATGACTGAAGCGACTTAGCAGCAGCAGCAAGTGTTCAATAAATATTTTAATTTAGTGTTTACTATGAACCTAGTATGTACCAAACTTTATATACAGGGACCCTGCCCCTTTTAGACCCTACTTACAATGTAGTACACAGTACACAGTTTGGCACCTTACTTATGCAGTTTCACTTACTATTCACAGCAATATTATGAGACAATATTATTTCCATTTGGTAAATAAGGATATCCAGGTTCAGGATGGTGAAATAGCCAGCCAAAGCTTGTCTGATGCCAGTCAGGTCTTAAAAAAGAGAGGACTGGTAAATGAGACTTCCAGTAAAACCCAAGAACCCCACAGAAGAAATCTGTGTTACTCAAGTCAGATAAGGGCCTTCTGTCATCCTAATGCTTAAATCAATCAGAAATTTTCATTGGCTAGGAAAATAAACATTCCTCTTCAACCCAGGGATTAAACCCAGGTCTCCCACATTGCAGATGGATTCTTTACCAGCTGAGCCACAAGAAAGCCCAAGAACACTGGAGTGGGTAGCCTGTCCCTTCTCCAGTGGATCTTCCCCACCCAGGAATCAAATAATGGTCTCCTGCATTGCAGGTGTCTTCTTTACCCACTGAGCTATTAGGGAAGCCTTAATATAATGTAAAACAATGGCCAAATATGATAAAACAATGATTAAAATTTCAGATCACATCTAGAGTAAAGATTACAATACATGCTTAAATATACTCTCAGCCAAGCTGTTACACCCTGTTCTCTCTAGAAGGGACATTCATTAAGGTTATTCTATTCTCACTTGTGTGATTACCGTTCCTTTTGTACTGGTCAGCCACAATGAAAGAAAAAATTCATTTATGATATCTAAAGTGAGATCACTGGGTACTCTGTGCATCTTTAAGGGAAGAACTTGGGTAAGAGAATAAAAACGAGATATCCTAGGTGTCCATGAACCAAGGCTGCAGATCTGTCCACACTGGAGTACTGACTCTCAGAGGATAAAAAGCTCCTGTTGTGCCTCTAGTGGGTATGTTGAACCTTATACAGTTTTTAAACAAATGAGTGTGTGGGTCCCAGAGGAAGTCTTGGGGGCCTAACTTGGTCAGCCTGCCACCACAACTAAGAAAAGTTCTTGCCAGTAATTCAGTAGGCACTGCTGCTTTGTAGACGAAGGACAGAACAGATGCAAAGCCAGACCTCACTCATTTGAATTTCATTTGAGCATCAGACACTGTTGAGAAAAACTACTAGGTCTTAGACAATGGGCCAGGAAGTCCCTAGATGAATGAAGATGAATCAGCAAGGTTCTAGACTTCCAACAGCTCAAGGCCTAGTCACGGAGGACTATTCTGCATTGGTGAAAAAATATGAATTAAAAATTAGTTTTTAAAGTCTTGATTTCCTTTCAGAAAAGGAAAAGCAGCCAACCTGAATGGATCAGTTAGAGATGTACATTCTTGAGTCCCACCAGCTGAATCGGAAATTCTGTAAGGCCCAGAAATCTGCTTTTTAACCAGCTCTCTGGATACTTATGGTGCAGCTGAAGTTTGAGAGCCATTATCTTCAGAACATGTGACACAGGGGTTGCAGAAGATAAGCAGGTGTCGCCAGGTGGCAGAGCCTGGAAACATTTGTGAGACATGTAAGGAAATCTGGCAAAGAAATGGCACTGAGACGTCTTCAAGCCAGAGAGTAACATGGTCCTGTTTTATGTTAGAGAGAGCAAGGAGAAAAATGCGCTGACGTTTTCCCTACCTTAATGATACCCACTTGTGGATATTCCCTCTATGGCTGGCCTGGCAGAAGCTCAGAAGGAACCCAGGCAAAGCTGAACGGCAACACTGGGGACTTCTTTGGGCTCTAGGGTAATCCTCCAGGAGTAATTTAGAAATTTAGCCATTTTGAGAATTAGAAGATTACTTGTTATTTTGTCAGTGCAGTAACCGTCTCAGAGCACATTTAAATCAAGTGGTGGCCGAACCCATTCTAATGTCTCTGCAAGATACTCCACTACAAATGTCACCCCGGAAGACCTTTATGTATATTTGGCTCATCTATTTCTCACAACGACCTTCTGAAGTGCTTTTATCACTTCCATCTAATGATAGGGAAACTGAGGCACAGAGGGATCAAGTAACTTGCTCAGAGTCACACAGCACAGAAAGATGAACTAACTTGCTCAGAGGTCACATAGCTACTTTACAATAGAGCTGGGGTTTGAACCCACACCAGAGCCTAACTTTTTATCATTGCACCAAACATACCTTTCTGGTTTCTACTCTTTGTGCATGAAAATCAGTATGCCTGTGTCTTGCGTTGGGGCAGGGATGGGGGGAAAATCAGGAATCCTGGAAGCATGTAGGCATTTAGAGGGTGAGTAGAGGGTGAGTGTGATTTATTCACACTATATTTGAAGGCTTCCTGAGGCCCACAGGGAGCAGGCAGAGTCAACATCTCTAAGAAATTTTGTCCACTGGCTCATGATCTTAGCTTATTCACCTGTACTGGGAATCTCTACCAACCTGTGACAGGTGCTTCACTAAAGGTGCCAGAGAGAACTGAATTCTTTTTGCTCTGTATAATTTCTAGATGCCCCAGGTAAGAGCCACAGTCTCTCTCTTTTTTCCCTGACAGAGAAGCGTAGCAGGCCACAGTCTACAGGGTTGCAGAGTCGGACACGACCGAAGTGAGCCTGCGGGAATAGGCGCAAGGCTTTTTTTGCCTGTGGCAGCTCTGCCCCAGTGAGAGCTGAGCGTGAAGGTGGCACAGCTGCTTGGCTTGCAGGGACCCTGGCAGTACCAGCTGGGCAGGAATGTGGACTGCCTCCGCAGCAGGAGTTATGGCTCTGTTGCAGTCTTTTTCCAAGCCTCTTGTAGCTGGTGATCAGAAGGCCTCTTTTTCTCTGTAGGTTGGCCCATTCAGGCACTTAGAGGGCTCCTTTGCTTGGGGTCCTTCTCTGTTGTCCTGCACATCAGGCACATAGAGGGGCCCCCCTGACTGGGGTCCTACTCTGTAGATGGGCGAATCAGGAGTACCCTGGGTGGGGTCCGACTCTGTGGTTCAGTGTGGCAGGTGTTTGATGGGCCAGCCTCTCCATTGCTCAGCTGCCAATGCTGGCGTGTGGCAGGAGAGAGGCTACGGTGATGGCTCCACCCCCTCGCGTGACTCAGCAGTATCGCCTGGCTTCCCTGGCTGCCTGGCTTTCCTCCACAGGCCTTTCCCACCACAGTCCCCTCCCTCACATCCCCTCCACCTGTCTCTCCACAGTCAACAGCAGCCTTCACCCTGGGGTTGCTCCACAATCCCTAAACTCCAGCTCCCAGCCGCTGCACCTTCCAGCAGATTTGTGTCCCTGTCCGGGGAATGTATGGCTGCGCCAAGGACTGTCTGATTCGCATTTTATTTAGGCTGCCACAGATCAGCTGTTTCACTCTCAGCCTTAAATGTTTCTCCTCTGACTCAAACAATTGCCCGGATGTGGGGATTGGACCCCTGCTTCAGTTCCCCCACTGCTGAGGGCAGGTCCAGTCCTACTAACACTCCTATTTTTCCCCCTAGTTCCTTCATCCTACTGAGTTTTGTGTGGGTCTATACATTCTTTTCCACTGGTCAGGTACTCCCGTCTGCCCTCAGCTGGTATTCTGCATGTACTTCTGTGTTTGTGGGTGTATTCCTGATGTATCTGTGGGGAGAGATATACTCCACACCCACCTACTCCCCTACCATCTTGTTCTCCACTGTCTCTTCTGCACAGAGCTTCCTCTGCATAAATAGACCATGGGTCAAAGTTGAAAGGGGCCAATATCCCTAAAGACTTATTATTACCCATTCCTTCTGCTAAGCATTTTAAGCAACATCTTATGCAATAATGACAACAATCAGAGATAAAAATCACTCTCTATTTTACCCGAGAACCTGAGGCTAGCTGACTTGCAGCAGATAATACATAATAGACTGGGATTTGGAATTTAATCCCATTGAAAATAAACTAAGGGTCGCAAAGAGTCTAACACAACGGAGCAGCTGAGCAAGCAAGAACACACAAAATAAACTACTTGGGATTTCCTGGTGGTCCAGTAGTTGGAACTTCACCTTCTATGCAGGGGTTGAGGGTTCAATCCCTGGTTGGGGAACTAAGATCCCACATGCTTTGTGGCCAAAGGGTTAAAACATAAAACAGAAGCAATATTATAACAGGTTCATTAAAGACTTTGAAGATGATCCACATTAAAAAAAATCTTTTAAAAAAAGCATAAACTAAACTATTTGCTCATTCAAGTTACTGTATTTGACAGACACTTTTACTTGTCTATCCAGAGCACTCCTATCCCCCACCCTTGCTGACATAATCTAGTTATGTTCAGGGTCAGCAAAACTCCAGGTTAATTTGGTCACAGCCAATCATGATGACCCTGATCCTGGATTTCTCAGCCTCCCTTGCAGCTAGAGGTGGTCAAGTGATACACCCTGAAGTCTGTTGGGAAATATTTCTGGGAAAGTTTTTGTTTCCTTCATAAAAGGAAACAAATGCCACTGACATGGATCCTTCTTCCTAGTTGCCTTCCTCCTACCTTGGATGGTGATACATAGCTGGGTGCAAAAAAGCCATCTTACAATATCAGGGACATGCCAAGGGAACTGGAGCCATATGAGTACCAACATGATTGAACTGCTGAACAGGTACCAGAAATCACTTACTTTTTGACCTTTGTTTTAAAAATTTCCTTTTTAAAAATTGAGATATAGTGATTTACCATGTCTTATTAATTTCAAGTGTATACCAAACTTTCAGTTATATATATATATATATTTCAGATTCTTTCCCAATATAGGTTATTACAAGATAACACATAGTTATTTATGCTGTACAATAGGTCCTTTTTTTTTTTAATCTGTATTATATGCAGTAGAATGTATCTGTAGATTTCTTTTTATTGGAGTCTAATTGCCATACAGGGCTTTCCAGGTGCCTCAGTGGTAAAGAATCCACATGTTAATGCAGAGGCTACGGGTTCAAACCCAGGGTCTGGAATATGCCAGATACTAGAGCGGGTTGCCACTCTAGTATCCTTGCTTGGGAAATCCCTTGGACAGAGGAGGTTAGTGGGCTACAGATCATGGGGTCGAAAAGAGTCAGACACGACTTAATAACTAAAAACAAACTTGCTGTACCACAACTGCCATACGATGTTGTAAGGTGTTATTATATGCAGTAGAATGTATCTGTAGATTTCTTTTTATTGGAGTCTAATTGCCATACAGGGCTTTCCAGGTGCCTCAGTGGTAAAGAATCCACATGTTAATGCAGAGGCTACGGGTTCAAACCCAGGGTCTGGAATATGCCAGATACTAGAGCAGGTTGCCACTCTAGTATCCTTGCCTGGGAAATCCCTTGGACAGAGGAGGTTAGTGGGCTACAGATCATGGGGTCGAAAAGAGTCAGACACGACTTAATAACTAAAAACAAACTTGCTGTACCACAACTGCCATACGATGTTGTAAAGTGTATGACATATTGATTTGGAACATTCACATATTGCAATATGATTACCATCATAGTGAGCATCTCTATCACTTCACACAATTATAACTTCATTTTTTGTGGTGGAAATAATTAAGATCTAGTCTCTTAGTAACTTTGAAGCTTATAATACAGTATTGTTGGCTACAAGCAGGATGCAGTGAATTAGATCTTCAGGACTTATGACTTATCAACTTGGTTTTGAATTAATATCCTTAAACAACATCTCCCCGATTTCTTCTGCCCCAGCCCCTAGTAACCATCATTCGACTCAGTTTTTACAACTTTGGTATCCTTTTGATTTCACACATAAGTGACATCATTCAGTATTTTTCTTTCACTTACTTTTTATGCCAGAAGAATATACTACCATAAATCAGGGTTTCAGTGTTTCTTTACTTCCAGCCAAACACAATTTGCACATAGTAAGCACTATTCTTCCACTGAGATCTCTCTCCCTGAAATCACATGTTCACTGAACTGTGATCACATATGACTCCTTTGGTCCCCAACATAAAAAAGAAGTATTATCTATGGACAGGACAACACTATGCCTCACAGCCAATGAGGAGGTAAAGACCTTACCTTTCGGGGCCCAAATCTGGCTCCACAAAGATACTGTAGTTTATTAAAAGGAAGCCCAGATTTTCTTTCTGCAAAACATAAAGAAACATTAGGCATCCACTTTACCATTACAATCTCTTTTTCCCCCTTAATTCTAGATAGAATGTGCTTCAGTGCAACCAAGTAAAAGCAAGTTTTTGAAAGCAGAAGCAACTGGATGACATACAGAGGTATTGGAGCTTGCAGCTCTGCTCCCTGCTGCCATTTAGGAGGGACTGGTGGGGCCTTCCGTTATGTTCCAACTAGATCTGTGCTCTGTGGTCCTAAACTCACAGCAGGCCAGGAGTACATCCCCAGTTCTCACTGGGGCACCACCCATCGAGGGTGGTGCCTTCACAGAAAAAAGAAAACTCCTTTTTTGGTTTGTAGAATTCTTTTACAAAGACATTTTCTTTCTTAAAAATTATAAAATGTGAATTTGAGAACAGCCTTGGGAGTCACTTGATTCAGTCTCTGATATCAGATAAATCAAAATGAAAATCAGATTATCTTCATAAAAATGTTCCTTGAGGAGACAGATAACACAGTCATCTTTGTCAGTAAAGGCATTTGTTCCTTTGGCCCAACTGCACATTTTTTCTTCAATTAAAAATGCAAAAAAAAAAAAAAAAGAAAAAGAGTGGGGAGAAACCAGAATGTTATTTATTCTCAAAACAGTATTTTATAGATTGCAAATAAGTAATAATGTGCCTGTCTTTCTTTTTTTTCCCAAATGGAATAAGTCCAAATAAGAATCCTGTTAAAATCTTTCCGTTTCCTCCATGGTTAAAAAGAATCAAATAGGAGAAGAACAAGATGGCAGAGGAGTAGGTGAACGTGGAGTACATCTCTCTCCCTGGATGCATCAGGAATACACCTTCAGACACAGAAGGGCAGGCAGAACACCGCCTGAGAGCAGACAGGAGTTCCTGGCCAGTGGGAAAGAATATGGAGAACCACACAAAGCTCGGTAGGATGAAGGAACTAATGGGGGGAACGGGAGTGTTAGTAGGACTGGACTTGCTCTCAGTGGGTGGGGGAACTGAAGCAGGGGTCCAATCCCCACATCCTGGCAACTGTTTGAGTCAGAGGAGAAACATTTAAGGCTGAGAGTGAAACAGCTGATCTGTGGCAGCCTAAATGGAATGCGAATCAGACAGTCCTTGCCACAGCCATACATTCCCCCGACAGGGACGCAAGTCTGCTGGAAGGTGCAGCAGCTGGGAGCTGGAGTTTAGGGACTGAGTTTAGAGCAACCCCAGGATGAGGGCTGCTGTTGACTGCAGAGAGACGGATCTGGGGGATGTGAGGGAGGAGATGATAGGAAAGGCCTGTGGAGGAAACCAGACAGGCAGCCATCGAAGCCAGGCAATAGTGCTGAGTCACGTGAGGGAGTGGAGCCATCACCATAGCCGCTCTTTCCCCACATGGCAGCATAGGCAGCTGAACAATAGAGAGCCTGGCCCATCAAATGCCTGATGCATTGAACTACAGAGTAGGACCCCACCCAGCGTGCCCCTCTAAGTGCCTGACATGCAGATCCACAGAGTTGGACCCTAGCCTGACTTGCTGAACAACAGAGAAGGACCCCAGGCAAGAAAGCCCCCTAAGTGCCTGAATGGAGCTACAGAGAAGAACTGGCCGAAGAAGCCTACTGATGGCCAGCTACAAGAAGCTCGAAAAAAGACTGTGATGGAGCCATAACACCTGCTGCGGAGGCAGTCCACGGCCCTGCACACTTGGAGCCACCAAGGTCTGTGCAGGCCAAGCAGCTGCACCACCTTCATGCTTAACTCTCACTGGGGAGAGTTGCTACGGGCAAAAAAAAAAGTCTTACGTATGTGCGCACAGGATAGCTTTGGTCATGTCTGACTTTGTGCGACCCTGTAGACTTGTGGCCTGCCAGGCTTCTCAGCTGGGGTAGTGGGAGGGAGGTTCTCCAGGCAAGAATACTGGAGCGTATTGGCCAATAGTGGTTGCCATATCCTTCTAGAGCACTATACTTCCTGCTGCCCCAGCCCCCAACTCCCCTGAGTACCTGGTGCTGCCAGAACCCCTGCAACTCAATCAGCTACACCACCTCCACACCTGGCCCTCACAGGGGCAAACCCAAGTCCTCCTGGGCAGCCTCAGGAGCAAACCCCAGTGATGACCCACATGCAGAGGTGGAAATAAAAACCCAGCTGAAACCCAGAGCAGTGTGGCTAAGGAAGAAGACCCAAAACCTTCCCACCAGCTGTACAAGCTGCAGATTAAATCCACATGATCAACTAGGCAGGCTCTGTGTCTGTGGAATATATAAAAGGTCATTGAGCGCTCCCATAAAATAAAATGCACTGGTCCTAATAGCGGTGAACATTGGAGGCAAGAACACAAAGACCAGATTAGAATCTGAGCTGCCTGCACAGCAGGTCCAGAGACCAGTACAGTGTTGGAGGGCATCCTAGGGAGGTGAGGCGGACTGGGACTCCCAGCGAGGGAAAGGACTCTGACAGCAGTGACTCCAGAAAAACATTTATTGTTCTTGTGTTTTGACTTGTTCTGTAGATTCTTTTGGATTTTTTTTCTTTTTTTTTCCCTTCCCCCCACCCACCACTCTGTTGTCGATTTTATTGGCACTATGAAATCTAAGCATTTGAGCTTTTTCTTTTTTTCCTCAGTCACATTTTTTTATTGTTGTTATAAACCTCCGCCTCTACATTGGGCTTTTGCAGTTCTGTGGAGTTTTCCTTTTTCTTTTCTCTTTTATTAATTTTAATTTTTACTATTTTAAACCTATTATCATTTTTCTACATTTATTCCTTTGTTTGCCTTTCTTATTGTTCTTTTCCCCTTGTTTTTTTTCCCTTCCCCCCACCCACCACTCTGTTGTCGATTTTATTGGCACTATGAAATCTAAGCATTTGAGCTTTTTCTTTTTTTCCTCAGTCACATTTTTTTATTGTTGTTATAAACCTCCGCCTCTACATTGGGCTTTTGCAGTTCTGTGGAGTTTTCCTTTTTCTTTTCTCTTTTATTAATTTTAATTTTTACTATTTTAAACCTATTATCATTTTTCTACATTTATTCCTTTGTTTGCCTTTCCTACTGTTCTTTTCCCCTTGCAGTTAATCTTTAATGTATATAAATCATTATCTACCTCNTGTTGTTATAAATCTCCGCCTCTACATTGGGCTTTTGCAGTTCTGTGGAGTTTTCCTTTTTCTTTTCTCTTTTATTAATTTTAATTTTTACTATTTTAAACCTATTATCATTTTTCTACATTTATTCCTTTGTTTGCCTTTCTTATTGTTCTTTTCCCCTTGCAGTTAATCTTTAATGTATATAAATCATTATCTACCTCTATTTAATTCTGCATATCTATTCTCTCTTTTCTTTCTTTCCTTTCCCCTCAACATATTTGTTAGATTTATTTTCATTGCTTTATTCCCCAGTTGGCACCCCACTTTAGTTTTGTTTTCCAGTTTGTGCTTTACTTAGTTTTGTTCTTAACTGGTAGATATATTTTTTGTTTCCTTTGTTTGCTGGATCAATCTATTGTACTTTATTTTTTTTGGATTTTTTTGATTTTGCTGATGGATGTATATGTGTAAATTCATCTCATTGTGGTCTTGATTTGCATTTCTCTGATAATGAGTGACGTTGAGCATCTTTTCATGTGTTTGTTAGCCATCCGTATGTCTTCTTTGGAGAAATGTCTATTTAGTTCTTTGGCCCATTTTTTGATTGGGTCGTTTATTTTTCTGGAATTGAGCTGTATAAGTTGCTTGTATATTTTTGAGATTAGTTGTTTGTCAGTTGCTTCATTTGCTATTATTTTCTCCCATTCAGAGGGTTGTCTATCTATTGTACTTTATTTTTGTTGGATTTTTTTTATTTTGCTGATGGATGTATATGTGTAAATTCAGTACACTTTTTATTGTTGTTATAAATCTCAGCCTCTACATTGGGCTTTTGCAGTTCTGTGGAGTTTTCTTTACCCTCCTTTTCTCTCTCTTCTTCCTTTTTTTTCTCTTTTTTATAATTTCAATTTTTAATTTTTTAAACCTATCATATTTTTTCTACATTTATTCATTTGCTTTCCTTTCCTATTGTTCTTTTCCTTGAGAAGTTAATCTTTAATGTATAGAAATCTTCTTCATCTACCTCCATTTAACTTTGTATATCTATTCTTTCTTTATTTTCTTTCCTCTCAACATATTTGTTCGCTTCATTTTCATTGCTTTTTTCCCAGTTGGCACCTTGCTTTAGTTTTGTTTCCCAGTTTGGGCTTTAGTTAGTTTTGTTCCTAACTGGTAAATATAATTTTTGTTTTCCTTTGTTCATCAGGTCAATCTACTATACTTTATTTTTCTTGGACTGTTTCAACTTTGCTCACTGGTGTATATGTATATGTGTATATTCCATTATTTTAATTACAATTTGCCTAATTCTGTAAGTGCCATTTGTCTGGGGGTCATCTTTGGTTTCTTGTTTTTAGATATTTGCTTTAATCTCACTTAACACCATAACAAACCACTTGTGGTATCTTTGTTCCTGACCAGAGAGCAAGCCCTGAGCCTTTAGAGTGGGAGCACTGACTCCAAGACCCTAGGCTACCAGAAACTAACCCTAGGGAGTATTAAATAGTGAGAACTCACACAAAGGAAACCACTTGACTACGAGACCGGGCGTCACCCAACCACTAGTAGCATCCTATGCAGGATGCCTCATCTAAACAACAAACAAAACAAAAATACAAACCCAATCATCAGCAGACAGCATTACCACCTCACTCAGCCTTGCCCATCAGAGAGGAAACAAACTAACAAACAGAAACTCAGCACTAATCACACCCTAGAGGAAGCTTACACAAACCACTGGACCAAATTTCAGTTCAGTTCAGTTCAGTCCAGTCGCTCAGTCTTGTCCGACTCTTTGGGAGGGCAGAAACCAAAAAGAAGAAAGAATCTAACTGTGAAGCCTGGGAAAAGGAGACCTCAAACACAATAAGTTAAAAAAAAATAACGAAAAGGCAGAGAAATATTATACAAATGAAGGAACAAACTAGAAACACAGAAGTCCAAATAAACAAAGAGGAAATAAGCAAACTACCTGAAAAAGAATTCAGAATAATAATAGTAAAGATGATCAAAAACCTTGAAAACAATATGGAGAAAATACAAGAATCAATTAACAAAGACCTAGAAGAATTAAAGAATAAACAGACAGAGACAGACGACACAATTACTGAAATTAAAAATATCCTAGACGGAATCAATTGCAGAGTATCTGAAACAGAAGAATGAATCAGTGAGCTGGAAGATAAAATGGTAGGAATAACTTCTGAAGAGCAGAACAAAGTAAAAAGAATGAAAAGAACTGAGGATAGTCTCAGAGACCTCTGGGACAATATCAAATGCACCAACATTTGAATTATAGGGGTTCAAGAAGAAGAAGAGAAAAAGATAGGGTATGAGAAAATTTTTGAAGAGATTATAGTTGAAATTTTCCCCAATATGAAAAAGGAAATAGTCAAGCAAGTCCAAGAGGCACAAAGGGTCCCATATAGGAGAAACCCAAGGAGAAACACGCCAAGACATATACTAATCAAAGTAACAAAGACTAAATACAAAGAAAGAATCTTAAAAGCAGCAAGGAAGAAGCAACAAGTAACATACCAGGGAAACCCCATACACTTGACAGCTGGTCTTTCAGCAGAAACTCTGCAGGCCATAAGGGAGTGGCAAGATATATTTAAAGTACTGAAAGGGAAAAATCTACAACCAAGGTTACTGTAACCAGCAAGGATCTCATTCAAAACTGATGGAGAAATAAAAAGCTCTCCAGACATGCAAAAGTTAAGAGAATTCAGTACTACAAAACCAGCTTTACAACAAATGTTAAATGGACTTATATAGTCAAGAAATACAAGAGAATAAAAAAGATCTACAAAATCAACCCCAAACAATTAAGAAAATGGCAATAGGAACATATATATCAATAATCACTGTAAATGTAAATGGATTAAATGCTCCAACCAAAAGACACAGCCTGGCTCAATGGATACAAAAACAAGACCCATATATATATGCTGTCTACAATAAACACACTTCAGATCTAAAGACACATATAGACTGAAAGTGAGAGGATGGAAAAATATATTTCATGCAAATGGGAAGCCAAAGAAAGCTGGAGTAGCAATGCTCATATCGGACAAAATAGACCTTAAAATAAAGAAGATTACAAGAGATAAGGAAGGACACTACATAATGATCAAGGGATCAATCCAATAGGAAGATGTAACAATTGTAAATATCTATGCACCCAACATAGAAGCACCTCAATACATAAGACAAACACTAACAGACATAAAAGGAGAAATTGACAGTAACACAATTATAGTAGGAGACTTTAACACCCCACTCGCACCAATGGAGAGATCATCAAAACAGAAAATTAATAAGGAAACACAAGTCTTAAATGATACATTCGGTGAGATAGGTCTCATTGATATCTTCAGGACATTCCATCCAAATGCAGAAGAATACACCTTCTTCTCAAGTGTATGTGGAACATTTCCCAGGATAGACCACATCTTGGGTCACAAATCAAACCACAGTAAATTTAAGAATATTGAAATCATATCAAGCATCTTCTCCGACCACAATGCTATGAGACTAGATATCAATTACAAGAGAAAGAACTCCAGGAAACACAAACACACGGAGATTAAACAACACATTTCTAAATAACCAACAGGGTACTGAAGAAATCAAAAAGGAAATAAAAAAATTTCTAGAAACAAATGACAATGAAAACACAACAGCTCAAAACCTATGGGTTGAAGAAAAAGCAGTCCTAAGGGGGAAGTTTATAGCAGTACAAACCAACTTCAAGAAACAAGAAAAGCATCGAACAGACAACCTAACTTTACACCTAAAACAACTGAAAAAAGAAAAACAATACACCTCGAAATTAGTAGAAGGAAAGACATCATAAAGATCCAAGCAGAAATAAATGAAACAGAAATGAGAGAAATAATAGTAAAGATTAATAAAACTAAAAGCTGGTTCTTTGAGAAGATAAAATTGACAAACATTTAGCCAGACTCATCAAGAAAAAAAGAGAGAAGAATCAAGTCAACAAAATTAGAAACGAAAAAAGAAGAGGTTGCAACAGACAATGCAGAAATACAAAGGATTGTAAGAGACTATTATGAACAACTCTATGGCAATAAAATGGATAACCTGGAAGAAATGGACAGATTCTTAGAAAAGTTCAATCTTCAAAGACTGAACCAGGAAGAAATAGAAAATTATGAACACCCAATTACAAGCACTGAAATTGAAGCTGTGAGCAAAAATCTCCCAAAAAACAAAAGCCCAGGACCAGATGGCTTCACAGGAGAGTTCTATCAGACACTTAAAGAAGAGCTAATGCCTATCCTTCTAAAACTCTTTCAAAAAATTGCAGAGGAAGGAGCACTTCCAAACTCATTCTACGAGGCCATCACCCTGATACCAAAACCAGACAAAGACAACACAAAAAAGGAAAACTACAGGCCAATATCACAGATGAACATTGATGCAAAATCCTCAACAAAATTTTAGCAAACTGAATTCAGCAACATATCAAAAAGCTCATTCACTTGATCAAGTTGGGTTTATTCCAGGAATGCAAGGATTCTTCAATATATGCAAATCAATCAATATGATATACCATATTAACAAATTGAAAGATTAAAACCATATGATCATCTCAATAGATGCAGAAAAAGCCTTTGACAAAATTCAGCACCCATTTATGATGAAAACTCTTCAAATAATGGGCATGGTAGGAACCTATCGCAACATAGTAAAGGCCAGATATGATAAACCTACAGCAAACATTATTCTCAATGATGAAAAACTGAAAGCATCCCCCTAAGATCAGGAACAAGACAAAGGTGTCCACTTTCACCACTAGTATTCAACATATTTCTGGAAGTCCTGGCTACAGCAATCAGAGAAGAAAAAGAAATAAAAGGAATCCAGATTGGAAAAGAAAAAGTAAAGCTCTCACTGTTTGCAGATGACATGATACTGTACATAGAAAACCTTAAAGAGAGTATCAGAAAATTACTAGAGCTAATCAGTGAATTTAGCAAATATGTAGGATACAAAATCAATACACAGAAATCACTTGCATTTTTATGTACTAACAATGAAAAATCAGAAAGAGAAATTAAGGAATCAAACTCACTCACCATTATCACAAAAAGAATTAAAAATCTAGGAGTAAACTTACCTAAGGAGACAAAAGAACTGTACACAGAAAATTATAAAACACTGGTGAAAGAAATTAAAGATGACATAAACAGATAGAGAGATATTCCATGTTCCTGGGTAGGAAGCATCCATATTGTGAAAATGACTATACTACCAAATGCAGTCTACACATTCAGTGTGATCCTTATCAAATTACCAATGCAGTTTTCATAGAACTAGAACAAAACATTTTACAAGTCATATGGAAACACAAAGACCCCAAATAACCAAAGCAGTCTTGAGAAAGAAGAATGGAGCTGGAGGAATCAACCTTCCTGACTTCAGATTATACTACAAAGTTACAGTCATCAAGACAGTATGGCACTGGCACAAAAACAGAAATATAGACCAATGGAACAAGATAGACAGAAATAAACCCATGCACCTATGGGTACCTTATTTTTGACAAAGGAGGCAAGAATGTACAATGGGGCAAAGATAGCCTCTTCAATAGATGGTGCTGGGAAAACTGGACAGATACATGAGAAAGAATGAAGTTAGAACACTTCCTAACACCACACACAAAGATAAACTCAAGATGGATTAAAGACCTAAATGTAAGACCAGAGACTATAAAACTCTTAGAGGAAAACACAGGCAGAACAATTGATGACATAAATCAAAGCAAGATCTCTATGACCCTCTTCCTAGAGTAACAGAGATAAAAACAAAATAAACAAGTGAGACCTGATTAAACCTAAAAGCTTTTGCACAGCAAAGGAAACTATAAGCAGGTGAAAAGACAACCCTCAGAATGGGAGAAAATAACAGCAAATGAAATAACTGACAAAGGATTAATTTCCAAAATATCCAAGCAGCTCATACAACTCAACGCCAGAAAAACAAACAACCCAATCAAAAAGTGGGAAATAGGCTTAAACAGGCATTTCTCCAAAGACTTACAGATGGACTAACAAACACATGAAAAGATGCTCAACATGGCTCATGATTAGAGAAATGCAAATCAAAACCACAATGAGATATCACCTCACACCAGTCAGAATGGCCATCATCAAAAAGTCTACAAACAATAAAGGCTGGAGAGGGTGTGGAGGAAAGGGAACACTCTTTCACTGTTGGTGGGAATGTAAACTGATACAGCCACTATGGAATATGGTATGGAGATTCCTTAGAAATTAGGAATAAAACCACCATATGATCCAGCAATCCCACTCCTAGACATACACCCTGCAGAAACCAAAATTGAAAAAGAGACATGTATCCCATTGTTCACTGCAGCAGTATTTACAGTAGCTAGAACACGGAAGCAACCTAGATGTCCATCGACAGATGAATGGATAAAGAAGTTGTGGTCCATATACACAATGGAATATTACTCGGCCATAAAAAGGAACGCATTTTAGTCAGTTCTGATGAGGTGGATGAACCTAGAACCTATTATACAGAGTGAAGTGAGTCAGAAAAATAAAAATAAACATCTTATTCTAATGCACGTATATGGAATCTAGAAAAATAGTACTGAAGGATTTATTTACAGGGCAGCAATAGAGAAACAGACATAGAGAATAGACTTATGGACATGGGGAGAGGGGAGGGGAGGGTGAGATGTATGGAAAGAGTAACATGGAAACTTACATTACCATATGTAAAATAGATAGCCAATGAGCTATTTCTGTATGGCTCAGGAAATTCAAACAGGGGCTCTGTATCAACCTAGCAGTGTGGGATGAGGTGGGAGATGGGGAAGATTCAAAAGGGAGGGGATATACATATACCTATGGCTGATTCATGTTGCGGTTTGACAGAAAACAACAAAATTCTCTAAAGCAATTATCCTTCAATAAAAAAATTCAATTTAATTACAAAATAATGAAATAATGCCATTTGCAGTGAATGGATGGATGGAAAGATTATCATACTAAGTGAAGTAAGTTAGAAAGAGACAAAGATATATGATATCACTTATAGGTCGAACCTAAAATATGACATAAATGAATGTATCTATGAAAAGGAAACAGACTCACAGACATAGAGAACAGATTTGTGATTGCCAAGGAGAAGGGGTGGAAGATACAGTAGAAGTTTGGGATGTGAACTATTATACACAGAGTACATCAACAAGATCCTCCTGTATAGCACAGTGAACTCTAATCAATATCTTGTGATAAACCATATTAGAGAAAATATGAAAAAGAACATGTATGTGTGTTAAGTCACATCAGTCGTGTCGTGTCCGACTCTTTGCAACCCTAACCTGCAAGGCTCCTCTGTCAATGAGGCAAGAATACTGGAGTGGATTGCCGTACCCTCCTCAGGGGATCTTCCCCACCAAGGGATCAAACCTGTATTTCTTGCAGTTCTTGCACGGCAGGTGGGTTCTTTGCTGCTGAATATGTATGTATACTCAGGGATATGTGTAACTGAGTCACTTTGCTATACAGCAGAAATTGACACAACATTGTAAATCAACTCTACTTCGATAATTAAAAAAATAATAATCCTTTCATTTCCCTCCTTCAGAATTAGGTTCAGGTAATATACTCCACTCACCTCCCAACTCATTTTCCACACCTCTGTGTCCTGCTCTGCAGCCCGCATCCTTCCTTCACCCTAAGCACACGCAGACACACATCTCCCATGTTCTGGGGGATCCCTGGCTCCCCGTGTATCTGAATGGAAAGCGAATGTGCTTCCCTGAGACCCTCCAAATATTCCCCACAGGCCTCCGGACACTCAGCCTTCAACTAGTTTGGCTGTTTTCCTCTGACACTTTCCTTTGCTCATCTGCTCATGGCCTCCACAATAACCAGAAAGATCACAATTTTCTTTCCTTTTCTTTTTTTTAACATAGCCATTCAAACCAGACAGGGTTTGCTTACATCATCCAAAGGCAGGTAATTTCCTACCTTTCCCTGTTTTTAGATAATTGGTCTCCAACCCCTTTTTCAGTATGAGAAAATGCATTTGACCACTGACCCAGGTGGCCCCATCCATCAGGCTCGGTATTGTCAGGGTAGGCGCATTTCAGAACTAAGTGCAGGCTGAGCCAGTGTCATCGGCAGCAACTCTCTCCCTCATAGTTGGTCTGCAGATACACTCAGAGACTTGGAAGGCCTCAGGCTTTGAAGAGGAGCCACGAGTAAAGCCGTGTCCTGGGCCAGCCAGCCGTCACTCTCGGAGCGGAGGGTGGGCCTTGACAGTCCTCTGTCAGCACTATCCTTGCTGCCATCCCCAGAGACCAAAGCAAGTGCAAAAGCTAAGAAAATCAAGAACTCGTTGTACAGCAGAAACTAACATAGCGTTGTAAATCAATCATAGTCCAATTTAAAAAAAGAGAAAATAAAATTATTTTTAATTAAAAAAAAAGCAAATGGATGTGATCTGGCATGTTCTGGGTGGTGTGCATGTGTGTAAGTATGTGCATGCTCGGTCGTATCCGACTTTTTGTGACCCCCATGGACTGTAGCCCACCAGGCCCCTCTTGTCCACGGGATTTCCCAAGCTAGGATACTGGAGTGGGTTGCCATTTCCTTCTCCAGAGTCTCTTCCCAACCCAGGGATCGAACCCATGTCTCTTTCATCTCCTACATTGGCAGGTGGATTCTTTACCACTGAGCTACCTGGGAAGCCTCAAGGTGATATGGTCACAGATAAATACTCATATGTGGAATTTAACTTGTTTTTAAAAATGAAACAAATGAACTTATTTTTAGAACAGACTTACAGTTATTGAAAACAAAGGGGAAATGTAGAGGGAGGATAAATCAGGAGCCTGGGATGAATACACATACAGTACTCTAAATAAGATGGGCTTCCCTGGTGGCTCAGATGGTAAAGAATTCGCCTGCAATGCAGGAGACCTGGATTCTATCCCTGGATTGGGAGGATCCCTTGGAGGAGGGCGTAGCAACCCACTCCAGTATTCTTGCCTGGAGAACTCCCATGGACAGAGGAACCTGGCAAGCTATGGTACATGGAGTTGCAAAGAGTCAGACATGACTGAGCAACTAAGCACAGCACAGCACCATACATAAGAAAGATAACCAACAGGACCTACTGTGGAGCACAGGGAACTCTACTTAATCTTCTAGGATAACCTGTATGGGAAAAGAATCTAAAAAAGAATGAATACATGTATAACTGAATCACTTGGCTATACACCTGAAATTAACACACTATAAATCAACTCTACACCAATACCCCCTTCCCCCCAAAAAAACAAATGGATCCACTCTCAAGATGTCATAGTAGATTCCTTCTTGGAATGTGGCTGATTTTCCTTTGCATCTCAGCCCACAAGAGAAGGGCCCAACTGTCTGTCTCTGAAGATAGAGTGTTTCTAATGTTATACACTCCCAAACCTGTCTTTTCCCTGGGGTAACCATGTCTCTTCTCTTTATTTGCCTTTTCCCCAAGCAGAAAACTTACAGCGAGCTGCAGTAAAGACCACGACATACATCTCTGCTTTTTATTATCTGTGTCTTTCCCCCTTCTCTGGTGCTACTTTATCACAGTATCCATGAGGATTCTCACAATCTTATTAATATTTAACATTTATTGTTAGTCTCTTGAGCCACCACAGAGACATATATTATCTCTTTGCAAGATTTAATGTCACCCTTTGTGATTCATATTCTCCATGGTATGCTTTCTACTTAGGGAAAAAAAAAAATCTTCTTCATCTCCAAATTAAAGCATTCTGTGCCCAGCTGCAGTTCCAACACTTGGGCAGAAGGAGCGGGTGATAGGCAATGAGATTATTTATACTTTGTCCACCAAGGATCAGAAGTTTTTTTACAGAAACTTTTGGAATTATTCAGCTCACATCCTGTATTTATATTTCTTTTGAAGTGCCTTAAAATATAGACTTTAATTAAATTAAAAACTTAAAGCAGGCAGACTTATTTAACTTTGCACTGTCTTACAGGCAAAGTTTGCTCAGCAAGCAAATGCATAGTATAAACTCAGTGTCATGGGACTGATTTACCTATCAATGGGAACAAATTATTTTTAATATTTTAGCAGAAGAATGTACAATAAGCATATAATCAGGAGGAACATTGACAATGCATTATGAGAAGTTTTGAAGGATGAATTTATATTGCTATTTTTCTACCTTCTGAATTTGCTTCCTTTTTTTTAAAGAATTTTTTTTTTGATGTGGACCATTTTAAAAGTCATTATTGAATTTGTTACAATACTGCTTCTGTTTTTATGTTTTGGTTTCTTTGGCCATGAGGCATGTGGGATCTTAGCTTCCTGACCAGGGATCAAACCCACACCCCCTGAATTGGAAGATGAAGTCTTAACCACTGGACTGCCATGGAGGTTCCCTGAATTTGGTTCTTAAATAAGCAACATATGAGAAAAATAAATGTATAATATCCCCTAATTATGAGCCCTGCATAAGAATTGAAAAGTACCTGTAAACAAAATAGGTGAAAAATCAGTATGCTCTGTGTTTTTAAATGTCAGGTTTATGCAGGGTTACTTTGGTTATAACACAGTGATCATAAATGATGAAATTTAATAAACATTTTCTCTAACATTACAAAAACACTGTATACCAACAGTTAGTATGCTTAAATGAAAATGATTCTTCTTTATTCTATTGGCAGATCTCATTTGGAAATCAGTTGTAGGCTTACTTTGAGTAATGGGAATTCCAAAGACATAAGTTCTGCCTTTTTTGTTGTACTTTTTTTTTTTTGCCCACGCCATTTGGCATGTGGAATCTTAGCTCCCTGACCAGAGATCGAACCTCCATCGCTCGCACTGGAAGCTCAGGGTCTTAACCACTGGACTGCCAGGGAAGTCCAATCTGACTTCAGTTCAGTTCAGCTCAGTCGCTCAGTCGTGTCCGACTCTTTGCGACCCCATGAATCGCAGCACGCCAGGCCTCCCTGCCCATCACCATCTCCCGGAGTTCACTCAGACTCACGTCCATCGAGTCCGTGATGCCATCCAGCCATCTCATCCTCGGTCGTCCCCTTCTCCTCCTGCCCCCAGTCCCTCCCAGCATCAGAGTCTTTTCCAATGAGTCAACTCTTAGTTTTTAAAAATATTTTCTAGTGCTGATTCCTGTATTCCAAATTAGTCAAATTTCCTATATTCCACAGGAACATAGGAATTAGTCACAATTCCTATATTCCAAATTTGCCTCACTGGTGTTTTGGTTCCAACCCCATAATAAGAATGTGAATTGACTCTATGATATATGCAGTTCAAAAATATTTAGATTTAGAGAGCAGGCAGGCCTTGTTCTAATATTGGCCTTACCTTTTACTTGCTGTATGACCTATGTAACAAGCATTTAACATTTTAAAAACATTAATTAGCATAATACCAAGATAACAACTGTACTTATTGAGCTATAAGTATGTTTTAGTAATTTTCAATGGTGTGTCAGTCAGTCACTCCTGAGGTAGGGAGTCACTCCCTGATAGGGAATGAGTCAGGAAACCTTGGCCACATCCCTGAGGTCTTCACAAAGCCACATTCTGACCCCACATTGCAGCAGTCTCTCCCACCTCATGAAGACCAGATGCAAAGTCTGATGTGTTTAAAAAAGTACTAATGTTTCTCACGATCCAAGGTAAGTGTTCCGTTGCTTTAGGTAGCAAAGTCATTATCACTGTTTTTCAAGAGAACTACAATGAGATATCACCTCACACAGTCAGAATGGCCACGTTTAAAGTCTGCAAGTAATAAATACTGGAGAGGGTGGAGACAAAAGGTCACCCTCTTACACTGTTGGCAGGAATGTAAATTGATGCTGTTACTACGGAAAACAGTATGGAGGATCCTTTAAAAAAAATACAGGTAACATGATCCTACAACCCTACTCCTGGGCATATATCTGGAGAAAACTCTATTTCAAGAAAGTACATGCATCCCAGTGTTCATAGCAGCACTATTTAAAATAGCCAAGACATGAAAGCAAACTAAATGTCCATCAACACATGAATGGGTAAAGAAGACATGGTACACACACATAATGGAATATTACTCAGCCATAAAAAAGAATGCCATAATGCAATTTGCAGCAGCATGGATGGCCCTAGAGAGTCTCATGTTAAGTAAGTCAGAGAAATATAATATGGTATCACTTATTTGTGGAATCTAAAAATATGATACAAATAAATTTATTTTCAAAACAGATATAGACCCACAGACATAGAAAACAAGCAAAAGGGATTGTTGAAGGTGAGCAGGGAGAGATAAATTAGGAGTTTCAAATTTACATATACACACTGCTGCTGTTGCTGCTGCTGTTAAGTCACTTCAGTTGTGTCCAACTCTGTGTGACCCCATAGACAGCAGCCCACCAGGCTCCCCCATCCCTGCGGTTTGACAGAAAACAACAAAATTCTCTAAAGCAATTATCCTTCAATAAAAAAATTCAATTTAATTACAAAATAATGAAATAATGCCATTTGCAGTGAATGGATGGATGGAAAGATTATCATATTAAGTGAAGTAAGTTAGAAAGAGACAAAGATATATGATATCACTTATAGGTCGAACCTAAAATATGACATAAATGAATGTATCTATGAAAAGGAAACAGACTCACAGACATAGAGAACAGATTTGTGATTGCCAAGGAGAAGGGGTGGAAGATACAGTAGAAGTTTGGGATGTGAACTATTATACACAGAGTACATCAACAAGATCCTCCTGTATAGCACAGTGAACTCTAATCAATATCTTGTGATAAACCATATTAGAGAAAATATGAAAAAGAACATGTATGTGTGTTAAGTCACATCAGTCGTGTCGTGTCCGACTCTTTGCAACCCTAACCTGCAAGGCTCCTCTGTCAATGAGGCAAGAATACTGGAGTGGATTGCCGTACCCTCCTCAGGGGATCTTCCCCACCAAGGGATCAAACCTGTATTTCTTGCAGTTCTTGCACGGCAGGTGGGTTCTTTGCTGCTGAATATGTATGTATACTCAGGGATATGTGTAACTGAGTCATTTTGCTATACAGCAGAAATTGACACAACATTGTAAATCAACTCTACTTCGATTATTAAAAAAATAATAATCCTTTCATTTCCCTCCTTCAGAATTAGGTTCAGGTAATATACTCCGCTCACCTCCCAACTCATTTTCCACACCTCTGTGTCCTGCTCTGCAGCCCGCATCCTTCCTTCACCCTAAGCACACGCAGACACACATCTCCCATGTTCTGGGGGATCCCTGGCTCCCCGTGTATCTGAATGGAGAGCGAATGTGCTTCCCTGAGACCCTCCTATGATATCACTTATAGGTCGAACCTAAAATATGACATAAATGAATGTATCTATGAAAAGGAAACAGACTCACAGACATAGAGAACAGATTTGTGATTGCCAAGGAGAAGGGGTGGAAGATACAGTAGAAGTTTGGGATGTGAACTATTATACACAGAGTACATCAACAAGATCCTCCTGTATAGCACAGTGAACTCTAATCAATATCTTGTGATAAACCATATTAGAGAAAATATGAAAAAGAACATGTATGTGTGTTAAGTCACATCAGTCGTGTCGTGTCCGACTCTTTGCAACCCTAACCTGCAAGGCTCCTCTGTCAATGAGGCAAGAATACTGGAGTGGATTGCCGTACCCTCCTCAGGGGATCTTCCCCACCAAGGGATCAAACCTGTATTTCTTGCAGTTCTTGCACGGCAGGTGGGTTCTTTGCTGCTGAATATGTATGTATACTCAGGGATATGTGTAACTGAGTCATTTTGCTATACAGCAGAAATTGACACAACATTGTAAATCAACTCTACTTCGATTATTAAAAAAATAATAATCCTTTCATTTCCCTCCTTCAGAATTAGGTTCAGGTAATATACTCCGCTCACCTCCCAACTCATTTTCCACACCTCTGTGTCCTGCTCTGCAGCCCGCATCCTTCCTTCACCCTAAGCACACGCAGACACACATCTCCCATGTTCTGGGGGATCCCTGGCTCCCCGTGTATCTGAATGGAGAGCGAATGTGCTTCCCTGAGACCCTCCCAATATTCCCCACAGGCCTCCGCACACTCAGCCTTCAACTAGTTTGGCTGTTTTCCTCTGACACTTTCCTTTGCTCATCTGCTCATGGCCTCCACAATAACCAGAAAGATCACAATTTTCTTTCCTTTTCTTTTTTTTAACATAGCCATTCAAACCAGACAGGGTTTGCTTACATCATCCAAAGGCAGGTAATTTCTTACCTTTCCCTGTTTTTAGATAATTGGTCTCTAACCCCTTTTTCAGTATGAGAAAATGCATTTGACCACTGACCCAGGTGGCCCCATCCATCAGGCTCGGTATTGTCAGGGTAGGCTCATTTCAGAACTAAGTGCAGGCTGAGCCAGTGTTATCAACAGCAACTCTCTCCCTCATAGTTGGTCTGCAGATACACTCAGAGACTTGGAAGGCCTCAGGCTTTGAAGAGGAGCCACGAGTAAAGCCGTGTCCTGGGCCAGCCAGCCGTCACTCTCGGAGCGGAGGGTGGGCCTTGACAGTCCCCTGTCAGCACTATCCCCTGACAGTCCCCTGTCAGCTGCCATCCCCAGAGACCAAAGCAAGTGCAAAAGCTAAGAAAATCAAGAACTCATTGTACAGCAGAAACTAACATAGCATTGTAAATCAATCATAGTCCAATTTAAAAAAAGAGAAAATAAAATTATTTTTAATTTAAAAAAAAAGCAAATGGATGTGATCTGGCATGTTCTGGGTGGTGTGCATGTGTGTAAGTATGTGCGTGCTCGGTCGTATCCGACTTTTTGTGACCCCCATGGACTGTAGCCCACCAGGCCCCTCTGTCCACGGGATTTCCCAAGCTAGGATACTGGAGTGGGTTGCCATTTCCTTCTCCAGAGGCTCTTCCCAACCCAGGGATCGAACCCATGTCTCTTTCATCTCCTACATTGGCAGGTGGATTCTTTACCACTGAGCTACCTGGGAAGCCTCAAGGTGATATGGTCACAGACAAATACTCATATGTGGAATTTAACTTGTTTTTAAAAATGAAACAAATGAACTTATTTTTAGAACAGACTTACAGTTATTGAAAACAAAGGGGAAATGTAGAGGGAGGATAAATCAGGAGCCTGGGATGAATACACATACAGTACTCTAAATAAGATGGGCTTCCCTGGTGGCTCAGATGGTAAAGAATTCGCCTGCAATGCAGGAGACCTGGGTTCTATCCCTGGATTGGGAAGATCCCTTGGAGGAGGGCGTAGCAACCCACTCCAGTATTCTTGCCTGGAGAACTCCCATGGACAGAGGAACCTGGCAAGCTATGGTACATGGAGTTGCAAAGAGTCAGACATGACTGAGCAACTAAGCACAGCACAGCACCATACATAAGAAAGATAACCAACAGGACCTACTGTGGAGCACAGGGAACTCTACTTAATCTTCTAGGATAACCTGTATGGGAAAAGAATCTAAAAAAGAATGAATACATGTATAACTGAATCACTTGGCTATACACCTGAAATTAACACACTATAAATCAACTCTACACCAATACCCCCTCCCCCCCAAAAAAACAAATGGATCCACTCTCAAGATGTCATAGTAGATTCCTTCTTGGAATGTGGCTGATTTTCCTTTGCATCTCAGCCCTCAAGAGAAGGGCCCAACTGTCTGTCTCTGAAGATAGAGTGTTTCTAATGTTATACACTCCCAAACCTGTCTTTTCCCTGGGGTAACCATGTCTCTTCTCTTTATTTGCCTTTTCCCCAAGCAGAAAACTTACAGCGAGCTGCAGTAAAGACCACGACATACATCTCTGCTTTTTATTATCTGTGTCTTTCCCCCTTCTCTGGTGCTACTTTATCACAGTATCCATGAGGATTCTCACAATCTTATTAATATTTAACATTTATTGTTAGTCTCTTGAGCCACCACAGAGACATATATTATCTCTTTGCAAGATTTAATGTCACCCTTTGTGATTCATATTCTCCATGGTATGCTTTCTACTTAGGGAAAAAAAAAAATCTTCTTCATCTCCAAATTAAAGCATTCTGTGCCCAGCTGCAGTTCCAACACTTGGGCAGAAGGAGCGGGTGATAGGCAATGAGATTATTTATACTTTGTCCACCAAGGATCAGAAGTTTTTTTACAGAAACTTTTGGAATTATTCAGCTCACATCCTGTATTTATATTTCTTTTGAAGTGCCTTAAAATATAGACTTTAATTAAATTAAAAACTTAAAGCAGGCAGACTTATTTAACTTTGCACTGTCTTACAGGCAAAGTTTGCTCAGCAAGCAAATGCATAGTATAAACTCAGTGTCATGGGACTGATTTACCTATCAATGGGAACAAATTATTTTTAATATTTTAGCAGAAGAATGTACAATAAGCATATAATCAGGAGGAACATTGACAATGCATTATGAGAAGTTTTGAAGGATGAATTTATATTGCTATTTTTCTACCTTCTGAATTTGCTTCCTTTTTTTTAAAGAATTTTTTTTTTGATGTGGACCATTTTAAAAGTCATTATTGAATTTGTTACAATACTGCTTCTGTTTTTATGTTTTGGTTTCTTTGGCCATGAGGCATGTGGGATCTTAGCTTCCTGACCAGGGATCAAACCCACACCCCCTGAATTGGAAGATGAAGTCTTAACCACTGGACTGCCATGGAGGTTCCCTGAATTTGGTTCTTAAATAAGCAACATATGAGAAAAATAAATGTATAATATCCCCTAATTATGAGCCCTGCATAAGAATTGAAAAGTACCTGTAAACAAAATAGGTGAAAAATCAGTATGCTCTGTGTTTTTAAATGTCAGGTTTATGCAGGGTTACTTTGGTTATAACACAGTGATCATAAATGATGAAATTTAATAAACATTTTCTCTAACATTACAAAAACACTGTATACCAACAGTTAGTATGCTTAAATGAAAATGATTCTTCTTTATTCTATTGGCAGATCTCATTTGGAAATCAGTTGTAGGCTTACTTTGAGTAATGGGAATTCCAAAGACATAAGTTCTGCCTTTTTTGTTGTACTTTTTTTTTTTTGCCCACGCCATTTGGCATGTGGAATCTTAGCTCCCTGACCAGAGATCGAACCTCCATCGCTCGCACTGGAAGCTCAGGGTCTTAACCACTGGACTGCCAGGGAAGTCCAATCTGACTTCAGTTCAGTTCAGCTCAGTCGCTCAGTCGTGTCCGACTCTTTGCGACCCCATGAATCGCAGCACGCCAGGCCTCCCTGCCCATCACCATCTCCCGGAGTTCACTCAGACTCACGTCCATCGAGTCCGTGATGCCATCCAGCCATCTCATCCTCGGTCGTCCCCTTCTCCTCCTGCCCCCAGTCCCTCCCAGCATCAGAGTCTTTTCCAATGAGTCAACTCTTAGTTTTTAAAAATATTTTCTAGTGCTGATTCCTGTATTCCAAATTAGTCAAATTTCCTATATTCCACAGGAACATAGGAATTAGTCACAATTCCTATATTCCAAATTTGCCTCACTGGTGTTTTGGTTCCAACCCCATAATAAGAATGTGAATTGACTCTATGATATATGCAGTTCAAAAATATTTAGATTTAGAGAGCAGGCAGGCCTTGTTCTAATATTGGCCTTACCTTTTACTTGCTGTATGACCTATGTAACAAGCATTTAACATTTTAAAAACATTAATTAGCATAATACCAAGATAACAACTGTACTTATTGAGCTATAAGTATGTTTTAGTAATTTTCAATGGTGTGTCAGTCAGTCACTCCTGAGGTAGGGAGTCACTCCCTGATAGGGAATGAGTCAGGAAACCTTGGCCACATCCCTGAGGTCTTCACAAAGCCACATTCTGACCCCACATTGCAGCAGTCTCTCCCACCTCATGAAGACCAGATGCAAAGTCTGATGTGTTTAAAAAAGGACTGATGTTTCTCACGATCCAAGGTAAGTGTTCCGTTGCTTTAGGTAGTAAAGTCATTATCACTGTTTTTCAAGAGAACTACAATGAGATATCACCTCACACAGTCAGAATGGCCACGTTTAAAGTCTGCAAGTAATAAATACTGGAGAGGGTGGAGACAAAAGGTCACCCTCTTACACTGTTGGCAGGAATGTAAATTGATGCTGTTACTACGGAAAACAGTATGGAGGATCCTTTAAAAAAAATACAGGTAACATGATCCTACAACCCTACTCCTGGGCATATATCTGGAGAAAACTCTATTTCAAGAAAGTACATGCATCCCAGTGTTCATAGCAGCACTATTTAAAATAGCCAAGACATGAAAGCAAACTAAATGTCCATCAACACATGAATGGGTAAAGAAGACATGGTACACACACATGATGGAATATTACTCAGCCATAAAAAAGAATGCCATAATGCAATTTGCAGCAGCATGGATGGCCCTAGAGAGTCTCATGTTAAGTAAGTCAGAGAAATATAATATGGTATCACTTATTTGTGGAATCTAAAAATATGATACAAATAAATTTATTTTCAAAACAGATATAGACCCACAGACATAGAAAACAAGCAAAAGGGATTGTTGAAGGTGAGCAGGGAGAGATAAATTAGGAGTTTCAAATTTACATATACACACTGCTGCTGTTGCTGCTGCTGTTAAGTCACTTCAGTTGTGTCCAACTCTGTGTGACCCCATAGACAGCAGCCCACCAGGCTCCCCCATCCCTGGGACTCTCCAGGCAAGAACACTGGAGTGGGTTGCCATTTCCTTCTCCAATGCATGAAAGTGAAAAGTGAAAGTGAAGTCACTCAGTCGTGTCCGACTCTTAGTGACCCCATGGACTGCAGCCCACCAGGCTCCTCCATCCATGGGATTTTCCAGGCAAGAGTACTGGAGTGGAGTGCCATTGCCTTCTCCACATATACACGCTATTATATATAAAATAGGTAAAAAACAAACAAACAAACACACACACACACAACGATCTACTGTATAACACAGGGAACTATATATTAAAATATCTTGTAGTAACCTATAATGAAAAAGAAACTGAAAAATAATATATGTAAATGTATAACTGAATCACTGCTGTATACTTGAAACTAACACAACATTGCAAATTAACTATGGAAGTGAAAGTGAAAGTTGCTCCGACCTTTTGCAACCCCATGGACCATACAATCCATGGAATTCTCCAGGCCAGAATACTGGAGTAGATAGCCTTTCCTTTCTCCGGGGGATAGAACCCAATTCTCTCACATTGCAGGTGGATTCTTTATCAGCTGAGCCACCAGGGAAGCCCAAGAATACTGGAGTGGGTAGCCTATCCCTTCTCCAGAGCATCTTCCCGACCCAGGAATGGAACCAGGGTCTCCTGCATTGCAGGCAGATTCTTTACCAACTGAACTATCAGGAAAGCCCAAAATTAAGAAGCCTCTTCTCTTTCTGCAGATGCTCCTAAAGAAGGAGAGCATTTCACCTCCAACTGTTCAGCCTGTGATTTAGGAGTATCTCTGTTATGTCTTCCTTTCCATTCACTTAGGGCTCCCCTTTCATCTGGTGGAGTTGGCTGTGGCATTTGTTCTTCTTTTAGATCTTTAAGATAAACTGCCCTAACCCCGAGAATTAGCCAGACAGACATCAGGAGTTTGAACAGAAAGAAAGGGGGCATAAGAGAACAACCTACTTTTCTGGATGTTCTCTTTCTTTCCATAGAGACTGAGTTATCTGTCCAAGCTTTCACAGCTTACAAGGGACAGACCTAGTTTCACCCAGGACACGCTGCCTCTTGAGCTGGAGTTTGTAAATTTTAGCCCGTCTTGCCTCCTTCTTTAATTAAGAAAAACATCACTTTAGTTCCTTTTGTTTAGTTTCTCACTTGAGATTTTGTATCCTCCTCTTCAGTATTCCCCATGGGAACAAATTAGCATGTTCCTACCAGTCTTTCCCACTTTTTTCCTTGATAAGCATTAGTTAGGGTTTTCTCAATATAGGTTACTCATAAATCGCCAGGGAACTGTACCTCCTCCAAACAGCTCCTTCATGGAATCATCCGAAATCTGGGTTTGTTGGGGAGGACTGCATAAGTAACACACTTCTTGCTTTTCCAAGTTCATAACCAATTGTGATATGGATACAGGAGACAGACAGACATGGATGCTAGTTGAGGTGCTGGTTTTTCTTGTTGAATTTTATGAGTGCTTTGTCATTTGGAATACCAGTCATTTATCAGATGTGCATTTTACAAGTATTTTCTCCCAGTCTGTGGCTTGTCTTCTCATTTTTTTAAACAGCCTTTTTTTTTTTTTTGGCAGGGCAGCAATTTTTAATTTTAATGAAGCCAAGTTTGTCAATATTTTTCTTTCATGGATCATGTTTTTGACGTTGTACCAAAAAAGTCATTACCAAACCCAAGGTCATCTAGATTTTCTCCTGTGTTATCTTCTAGGAGTTCTATAGTTTTGCATTTTACATTTAGGTCTATGATCCAGTTTGAGGTAATTTTTTTGAAAAGTGTAAGGTCTGGGTCTAGAATCTATTTTTTTCTTTGCATGTGGAGGATCAATTCAGTGGTTCCAGCAACATTTGTTGGAGTCACTGTCTTTGCTCTATTTTTCTGCCTTTGCTCCTCTGCCAGAGATCCATTGACTGTACTTAAGTACGTGTATTTCTGGGCTCCCTGTTCTATTCCATTGATCTGTTTGTCTATTCCTTCCCCAATATCACACTCTTTTGATGACGAACTTTATAGTCAGTTTTGAAGTCAGGTGGTGTCAGTTCTCTGACTTTGTTCTTCTCCTTCAATATCGTGCTGACTATTCTGGGTCTTTTGCCTTTCTGAATAAACTTCAAAATCAGTTTGTCAATATCCACAAAATAACTTGCTGAGAATTTGATTGGGATTGTGGTGAATCTATAGATCAAGTTGGGAAGGACTGACATCTTGACAATACTGAGTCTTCTTATCCACATTGATGACATATTTCTCCATTTATTCATATCTTCTTTAATTTCTTTTTATCAGAATTTCATATTCCTTTTCATTTAGATCTCATCCATATTTTATTACATTTATACCTAATGCATCTTTTTGTCTTTGGTGAACATACTAATGGGGTTGTGTTTTTAATTTCAAATTCCAATTATTCACTGGTGGCATATAAAAAAGCAATGACTATTGTGTATTAGAAATATGTGTTAAAGATCAGATTTATTACTCAGCAAAGCTGGATAGGGCTTCCCAGGTGGTGCTAGTGGTAAGGAACCCACCTGCTTCAATGCAGGAGATGTAAGAGATGCAGGTTCAGTCCCTGGGTTGGCATAGCAGGAGGGTATGCAACCCACTCCAGTATCCTTTCCTGGAGGGTCCCACGGACAGAGGAGCCTGGCAGGCTACGATCCATAGGATTGCAGAGCCAGACACAACTGAAGTGACTTAGCATGCAAGCACACGCACAAAGCTGGATATGATGATATGGACACAACCGAGACTTTAAAGCTGTGTAGTGGATTAGGTCGTCTTGTCTCTCCATTTTGGACACAGTTCAACAGCCCCAGGTAATCACCAGACTGTCCCAGGTAACCACCAGGGAGATAACTACAGGGAGGAGATGATAATGCATCCCAGGGACAGGCCTTGGCATGGAGAGAGAGGAAACAGGAGGGGCAGAGTCAGCCTTACTATCGGATAAGTCTCAGAGTCAGGAGTGGACTAGGGATTAAGAGAACCAAGAGCAAGACTTTGTTTATTTGCTTTTGGCCATGCTGGGTCTTTGTTTCTGTGCAGGTTTTCCTCTAGTTGCAGCCAGTGGGGGCTACTCTCTAGCTGCGGTGCACACGCTTCTCATTGAGGTGGTTTCTCTTGCTGCAGAACGTGGGCTCTAGGGTGTGCGGGCTTCAGAAGTTGCAGCTCCCGGGCTCTAGAGGTGTGGCGCATGGGCTTAGTTGTTCTACAGCATGCAAGGTCTTCCCGGACCAGGGATCAAACCTGTGTCTCCTGCACTGGCAGGCATTATTTGCACCAGATTATTTGCCACTGAGCTACCAGGGAAGCCCCGGAACATGACTTTAGTAGGAGCTGCCCATCAAGGAAACATAGACTGCAGACTAGAAATTCCCAAATTCCACACGAGCCCCTCCCATTTGAAAAGCTTATTAAAATAAAAACAGAGACCCAAAGCTAAAAGTCACCTCAAAATGTAATTTGCTGTGTGTCTCTGTGTGTTCTTGTATGTGTGTACATCCCTTATATCATGTACATCAAACATTCTCAAAAGGAATCCTATTTAAAATACAGTCTCCAAAGATATGAGCTTCTATATACATGGTATCTCACCAAAAGTTCTGCTTTTTTCCTCTTTTTATGCAATGTGCCACTTAATAACATATTATTAATCTTAACATGTAGACCCAAAAGCACAAATATGAATTAAAAAGCTACTTGTTGTATTACCATTCAGAGTTCAAAATTTTCTTCTGTGCAGACATATATATATATATATATATATATATTAAAAGAAGATTGTAATACATGAAAGTGAAATTCCCTCAGTCGTGTTTAATTTTTTGCAGCCCCAAGGACTATACAATCTATAGATTCTCCAGGCCAGAATACCGGAATGGGTAGCCTTTCCCTTCTCCAGGGAATCTTCCCAACCCAGGGATCGAACCCAGGTCTCCCGCATTACAGGTGAACTCTTTACCAGCTGAGCCACAGGAAAGCCCTATTGTAATAGGTATGAATTCTTAAAACCTGCTTTTTAAACCTCATATATTTTGAAAATACCTACATCATTAAATAGTCTTCTACAAGATGACTTTAGTGTCTGGGTAGTATTCTTTTATATGGATATGGGGGTGTACTATAATTTATTGTCAACTCTACTGCTAGGCTGTTAGATTGTTTATAGGTTTTTCTCAATCTTAAACAATCCAAGATGATCATCTATGTTCATAAATCTTTGCACAGTCATCTAATTATTTCCTGAAGTTACAATCCTAAAAATGAACTTCCCATATCACTAGCCATGTCCATTTTTTAAATCTTTCAAACTGTACTATCCAATTCTGCTCCCACCACTCTTCTCTTATTCTCTCAGTTCCCCAGTTATCCTCAGTTTGTAAATTTGCCACCTTTGGAAACTTTTTAGTCATTTGGATCCTGTTTAGACCATGGAAACAAGGATTTATTAGAATCATGCTAGAAAAATAATCGAATTACTGTAGATTCTAAATTTGCTAAGGAGTTAAGCTACAGAGCTAGCATGCTGAATACCATGGTGCATGCAAGTCTGTGCTTTTCTCCAACTTTCTAAACTTCTCAGAGGAATTGAGACTGCTTCTTTGGATAAAATGCTGTATGGAGAGAAACTCCTTAAGCTCTGAAATACCTTTTTACCTAGATCCTGATAGACAGCAAAATCTGTGGTGTGACAAATAGCATCTGACATCCAGGAAGGAACATATCCTGAAAAATAAATCCATATCTCTCATCCATCTCTAATTTCAGGGGACAGGCTCTCGTGCAAGATCCATATCTACTTCTGCCTTCCACAAACACCGCATTTTCCTTTCCTGGCCCTGTAATCAACTTGGCTGAAACACAGCTACCACCCAATCTGAGTTACACTTGGCTCCTGTGAGAGCCAAGATATAGTGCTTGTTGAAAACTGATTTCTAAAGAGAAAAATATAAGTCAGTCATCATTTAAAGAACACATATTTTTGCTGGGTTTTTAAAAAGGAGTTTAAAGAATCTTTATTTTTTTCTTTCATGTATATAGCCAATATTTATAAAAGACATTGGGTACCCAGGACTGCTCTTGTCACTAATTTAAAGCTCAGTTCTGTTAAAAATTAAATATATATTCATTCCATTTATAAAAATTATTGGCTTCTTATTATGTGGGCTTCCTTGGTGGTTCAAATGGTAAAGAATCTGCCTGCAAAATATGAGAGACCTAGCTTCAATCCCTGGGTTGGAAAGATTCCCTGAAAAAAGAAATGGCAACCCACTCCAGTATTCTTGCCTGGAGAATTCCATGGACAGTGGAGCCTGGCAGGCTACAGTCCATGGGGTTGCAAAGAGTCGGACACAACTGAGCAACCAACATTTTCACTTTCTAGTGTGTGCCAGTGTGTATTTGATACTGGAGTTAGTAAAATATATAATCTGTTTGCCCCAAACTTTAGAATCCCCCCATGTAGGTGAAATAATGCGCAACATCATAAGTCATGAGGGACTCATGACGAGTTGAGGGACTCTTCATTAGGGAAAGCAGATCAAAACCACAGTAAGATAGTGCTTCATCCTCACTAGGATGACTACCGTAAAAAAGGATGGACCTTAGGAAGTGTTGCCAAGGATGTAGCGAAGTTAGAACCATCATGGGTTGTTGGTGGAATTTTAAAGTGGTACAACCACTTGGGACCACAGTTTGGCAGTTCCTCAAAATGTTAAGCACAGATTTATATGTGACCCGGCTATATACTCAAGAGAACTGAAAACATATGTCTATACCAAATTTGTACATGACTTCTCATGGCAGCATCATTCCCCAAAGTGGAAACAACCCAAATTATCATCAATTGATGAATGAATAAAAATGTGGGGGAATCTGTGCAGTGGAATATCATTTGTCAATGGAAAGGAATGATATACTATAATATGTTGTTGTTGTTTAGTTGCTAAGTCAAGTCTGACTCTTTGCAACACCGTGGACTGCAGCACGCCAGGCTTCCTGTCCTTCACTATCTCCTGGAGTTTGCTGAAACTCATGCTATCCATCTCATCCTCTGTCAGCCACTTCTTCTCCTGCCCTACACTGTAACATGGAGGGGCCTTAAAAACTTTATGCTTAAGTGAAAGAAGCCAGCAAAAAAGACCACATATCATTGTATGAAATCGTATGAAATATACAGAATAGGTACATCCACAGAGACAGAAAGGGATTTGGTGGTTGCCAAGAGATGAGGGAAGAGGGAAGAGTGAGTGATAAAGGTTTCAGACTTGTTTTGGGGAGAGGTGGTGAAAATGGTCTGAAATTAGTGGTGATCAGTGCATAACCTTGTAAGTGTATGAAATGCCACAGAACTGTAATCTTACAAAGGATGAAATCTGTGATATGTGAATAGTATCTCAATAAAGAAGTTATTTAAAAAATTTCCAGGATAACGTGATTGATTCTACTACTAAGGTAGATTAAAAATAGGCTGCGGACAGGCTTCATGAAGAAAGTAATATCTACCCGAAATAGTCAAGGATGAGTCAAGGATTATACAAGTACCTGTGCATGCGTGCTTAGTCCTGTCCAACTCTTTACAACCTAACTCATGGAGCTTGCCAGGTTCCTCTGTCTATGGGATTTCCCAGGCAAGAATATTGCTGTGTGTTGTCACTTTCTCCTCCAGGAGATCTTCCCCACCCAGAACTAAAACCACATCTCCTGTGTCTTCTGCAGTGGCAGGTGGATTCTTTACCACTGCACCATCTGGGAAGACCATACAAGTACCTCAGTTCAGTTCAGTCTCTCAGTCATGTCCGACTCTGCGACCCCATGAATCACAGCACACCAGGCCTCCCTGTCCATCACCAACTCCCGGAGTTCACCCAAACTCACATCCATCGAGTCAGTGATGTCATCCAGCCATCTCATCCTCTGTCGCCCCCTTCTCTTCCTGCCCCTAATCCCTCCCAGCATCAGAGTCTTGTCCAATGAGTCAACTCTTCGCATGAGGTGGCCAAAGTACTGGAGTTTCAGCTTTAGCATCAGTCCTTCCAATGAACACCCAGGGCTGATCTCCTTTAGGATGTACTGGTTGGATCTCCTTGAGTCCAAGGGACTCTCAAGAGTCTTCTCCAACACCACAGTTCAAAAGCATCAATTCTTCGGTGCTCAGCCTTCTTCACAGTCCAACTCTCACATCCATACATGACCACTGGAAAAACCATAGCCTTTGTTTTGAATGAATTCATGATTTTGAAGAATGACTTGATTTAAAAATGTCATGAAAGCTACCTCTCCAGCTGGCATGATATGAGGACATGCCAAACCACACAACTAAACACCATTTTTTGGCAAATTACACAATGACAAAGTTATGATCTTACTAGCTACCTTTGATACAAAACACCTTTAAATTTTCCTCTCTCTTAATTGATGGATCATTGATGAGCTCTTAGAAGAGATTATTGCTATTCCTTTTTATCCTAGAGTGTGTCTATTGGTAGGACTTCCTAGGTGACTCAGTGATAAAGAATTCGGCTGCTAAACAGGAGATGAAGTTTCATTCCCTGGGTTAGGAAGATCCCCTGGAGGAGGAAATGGCAATCCATTCCAGTATTCTTGGTTGGAATATCCCAAGGACAGGGGAGTCTGGCAGGCTACAGTCCATGGGGTCACAAAGAGTCAGACACAACTTAGCAACTAAATAGCAAAGCAGCAGTGTCTATCAGTATAAAGTCAAATGAAATATTAAGCAAAGGCTAATCATCTCACATCATATACACAAGCAGAATTAAATTTATTATTTTCTAACTTCCAACCAGCTTCTTTTGAATAGACGACTGTAAACTAATGTCTATAAATTCTATACATTTTCTAAATTTTGAGTAATGTTATAGAATCCGCTACTAATCTCTTCTATTCCTAGATCTCCAGAACATTTAAACAAGTGAAATGTTCAAAATTTATGAAAATGAAATTTAAAAAACACAATTTAAATACCAGAAAGTTTTCAGCTATGGAAAAATTAAAAAAAAAAAAGGAAGAAACAACGATGGTAGAAGATGGCAGTTAAATGAAGTTGAGTGCTACATAATTTAACTTTAAGAAAACTATAATTAAACCTGCAAATCATTCTATACAATTGATTATTTTTTAAGGAAGATTTGGGGCTGGGATGATAAGAAGAACCAACCTGGGTAAAGACATTTTACCTAGAAGAAACTGTCAGTGGTTTGCAAACATGAAGAGAAGAGAATAGATGTCTGAAAGGTGGGTTCGAAGGTAATAGGATTTTGCCCTACTATGGAAACTTAAGCTTCAGATTGGAAAGCTTTTATATGATATTGCCTTTTGAGTGACAACTGTCGATAGAAGTTGAACAGCGGTGAGGTCAGTATGGATTTTTTTTCCAGGCCTCTCAGCTGCCATTACCTGTCATGAGACATTGCATGTCATTTTCAAATCACTTAAATACATTCAGCTATTTTCCTCTACCAGTATGTAGCAAAAACATTAGGGTAGTGATAACTATTTCAAAATTTTTTCATCTCAGTGCATGTCAGGTTAGGAAATTCTCTGAATGCCAGTTAAAACCTCTTGCCTTAAAAATAGGTTAATAACCTGCAAGTAATTGTTTTTCAAAGATTTAGATAATTCAACCTTAGAGTGTACTTTGTGTTTCATTTAATGAACGGAAAATTACTTTTGTTTAAAAGACTTCCATTTACTCTATTGTATATTTTTCATCTGATGCAGAGAAAAATCAATTATTTTAAAAATTAAGTCCTTTCTGGCAGTTCATTTAAGTAAATCCTACTAAGTTAAATGACCATCAGTATTTCCCCCTTATTTATCAACTCCAAGAAAAGTGCTATAATGTACAGAAGTGGAATATAATTTGCTGTTGAGGAAATGGCATTGATTTTCCTGTCAGTTAAAGATTGCTAGTTGGAATGCAAGAATAATATGTTAACTTCTACTTGACAAAATTTACTTGATAAGAATTATTCTAGAATTGGAAAATGAGGTGGCTATTCCTAGATCTTAAATAACCAGCTTATGCCTGATGTAATAAATGCTCAGGTGAGAAGATCTGAGAAAAAATGAACAGAGAAAAGATGTCAAGTTTGGAATGTGCTATGACCAAAATAATAGCTTACAATTTATATGTACATAATGTTTTGAAATATTTAAAACACGTTCATATGCATGACATAATACTAACACAGGAATTTTTTATAGTCAGGTAACTGGATGACTAAAAGGAAAGACTACTTTCATAATGTAAATTAAATTACGTTATACATCTTAGGGCTTATCTGCATTTGATCAAAACACATAGTATACCTCTACCTGCTTCATTTCATGAGGTACAAACATTTGATCAGATGTCCACAAAACTGTCAAAATATATAATCTATCAAAATATAAAAGTTAGCCAAACATATAAACTTCTCAAGGGTGGAGAGCTTATCTTTTCATCTGTCGATTTTTCTGCTAGAATAGATGTCTGAAAGGTGGGTTCGAAGGTAATAGGATTTTGCCCTACTATGGAAACTTAAGCTTCAGATTGGAAAGCTTTTATATGATATTGCCTTTTGAGTGACAACTGTCGATAGAAGTTGAACAGCGGTGAGGTCAGTATGGATTTTTTTTCCAGGCCTCTCAGCTGCCATTACCTGTCATGAGACATTGCATGTCATTTTCAAATCACTTAAATACATTCAGCTATTTTCCTCTACCAGTATGTAGCAAAAACATTAGGGTAGTGATAACTATTTCAAAATTTTTTCATCTCAGTGCATGCCAGGTTAGGAAATTCTCTGAATGCCAGTTAAAACCTCTTGCCTTAAAAATAGGTTAATAACCTGCAAGTAATTGTTTTTCAAAGATTTAGATAATTCAACCTTAGAGTGTACTTTGTGTTTCATTTAATGAACAGAAAATTACTTTTGTTTAAAAGACTTCCATTTACTCTATTGTATATTTTTCATCTGATGCAGAGAAAAATCAATTATTTTAAAAATTAAGTCCTTTCTGGCAGTTCATTTAAGTAAATCCTACTAAGTTAAATGACCATCAGTATTTCCCCCTTATTTATCAACTCCAAGAAAAGTGCTATAATGTACAGAAGTGGAATATAATTTGCTGTTGAGGAAATGGCATTGATTTTCCTGTCAGTTAAAGATTGCTAGTTGGAATGCAAGAATAATATGTTAACTTCTACTTGACAAAATTTACTTGATAAGAATTATTCTAGAATTGGAAAATGAGGTGGCTATTCCTAGATCTTAAATAACCAGCTTATGCCTGATGTAATAAATGCTCAGGTGAGAAGATCTGAGAAAAAATGAACAGAGAAAAGATGTCAAGTTTGGAATGTGCTATGACCAAAATAATAGCTTACAATTTATATGTACATAATGTTTTGAAATATTTAAAACACGTTCATATGCATGACATAATACTAACACAGGAATTTTTTATAGTCAGGTAACTGGATGACTAAAAGGAAAGACTACTTTCATAATGTAAATTAAATTACGTTATACATCTTAGGGCTTATCTGCATTTGATCAAAACACATAGTATACCTCTACCTGCTTCATTTCATGAGGTACAAACATTTGATCAGATGTCCACAAAACTGTCAAAATATATAATCTATCAAAATATAAAAGTTAGCCAAACATATAAACTTCTCAAGGGTGGAGAGCTTATCTTTTCATCTGTCGATTTTTCTGCACTTGTCCAGATATTGAAGTGACATGATCAGTAACTGTTCTGTGTGCTATCCTTCTGCCCCTCCCAAAGGCATTCAATCATGAGGACATATTTGTTGGAACTGTAGGGGGCGCCCAAAGAGCTGCCCTCTCTTCCAGCTGGATTCAGAGTCAATAGAAGGAGTTCTGGGAGAATGTGGTCAGTTGTGCAACAACAAAGGGCTTCCTGTCTCCATCACCCAGCCTCCGGGAAACCAAAGGACTCGGGTCTTGTTCACAGAGACAAAGCTGCTGAGGTAAAAACTATGGCCCAAGGAGCAAAGGTGAGAGACATTTGTAGTGGAATGAGTCAGGCTTTCAGTCCAGTTTTCCCTCCCAAACTCAGCAATTTGATGTTTCAGAGGTGTGAGCAAAGTGGCAGAGAGAAGCCCAAGGAGCTCAAGCGGGTGTCCCACCACATTAAAGTCTCACCATCTGCAAACCGGAGGCAAGCACACTATGGAAAATAGGATGGAAGGTCCTTATAAAACTGAAAATAAAGCTCATGTTATCCAGCAATCACACCCCTGGGCATCTATTCAGACAGAGCTGTAATTCAAAAAGATACATGCCCTCCTAGTTCATAACAGCACTATTCACAACAGCCAATAGATGGGAACAACCTAAATATCCATCAACAGGGGAATGGATAAAGAAGATGTGGTACATATATACAATGGACTATTACTCAGGCAAAAAATAAGGATGAAATAATGCCAATTGCAGCAACATATATGGACCTAGAGAGTATCATACTAAGTGGAGTCAGTCAGAAAAAGACAAATTCCATATGACATCACTTATATGCAGAATCTAATCTATCTAAACTAGACACAAATGAACTTACCTATGAAACAGGAACAGACTCACAGACATATAGAACAGACTTGTGATTGCCAAGGAGGAGAGGAGTGGGGGAGGGATGGCTTGGGAGTTTACGATTAGCTGATGCAAACAAGCATACATACAAGGTCCTACTGTCTAGGACTTTGGCCACCTGATGCAAAGAACTGACTGCTTAGAAAAGACTCGGATGCTGGGAAAGACTGAGGGCAGGAGGAGAAGGGGACAACAGAAGATGAGATGGTTGGATGGCATCACNGATGCAAACAAGCATACATACAAGGTCCTACTGTCTAGGACTTTGGCCACCTGATGCAAAGAACTGACTGCTTAGAAAAGACTCGGATGCTGGGAAAGACTGAGGGCAGGAGGAGAAGGGGACAACAGAAGATGAGATGGTTGGATGGCATCACCAACTCGATGGACTTTAGTTCAAGCAAGCTCCGGGAGGTGGTGATGGACAGGGAGGCCTGCCTGACTGCATTCCATGGGGTCGCAGAGAGTCAGACACGACTAAGTGACTGAACTGAACTGAACTGTATAGTACAGTGAGCTATGATCAACATCTTATGATAAACTATAATGGAAAGGAATATGAAAAAGAATGTGTATATATACATATATGTATGTATAGCTAAATTACTTTGCTGTACACCTGAGACTAAAAAATATTGTAAATCAACCACACTTCAATAAAATAAATTTAAAACATCCCGAGGCATGCAGATGAGAGGGTACCTAATTACTATCACTTTTGTTGTTGCTATTTAGTGCTAAGTCATGTTCGACTCTTTTGCAACCCCACTGATTGCAGCTCTCCCGGCTTCTCTGTCCATGGGATTTCCCAGGCAAGCATACTGGAGTGTGCTGCCGTTTCCTTCTCCAGGGGATCTTTCTGACCCAGGGATGGAACCCATGTCTCCCGTACTGGCAGGTGGGTTCTTTCCCATTGAGCCACCAGAGGAGTCCAACAGAAAATAGATATTGACATAACTATCCCACTTCTCAAGTATGTAATGTTGCCTTATGAGACATGTCTTCAAAAATAGTTTTGTTAGAGTGATCTCAGGGAATATTTTTACATATTTGTAAAGTATGTGATTAAGCAGTCCATGGGGTTTCAAAGAGTCAGACACAACTTAGTAACTGAACAACAACAACCTAACTATAAAAATAAAAAGAGATCCTATTAAGAATTCATTGTCCGATTTGGGAGAATGGCATTGAAACATGTATAATATCATATATGAAATGAGTCGCCAGTCCAGGTTCGATNAACTTAGTAACTGAACAACAACAACCTAACTATAAAAATAAAAAGAGATCCTATTAAGAATTCATTGTCCGATTTGGGAGAATGGCATTGAAACATGTATAATATCATATATGAAATGAGTCGCCAGTCCAGGTTCGATGCGTGATACAGGATGCTTGGGGATGGTGCACTGGGATGACCTAGAGGGATGGGATGGGGAGGCAGGTGGGCGGGGGTTCAAAATGGGGAACACGTGTACACCTGTGGTGGATTCATGTTGATGTATGGCAAAACCAAAACAATTTTATAAAGTAATTAGCCTCCAATTAAAATAAATAAATTTATATCAAAAAATAAAAAGAATTCATCATCTTAAATACTAAAACTATTTAGAAGAAATACCTTTCTTGTTATTTCTTGCTCTGTGAATTATCTCAAGTCATGAGCAGTTTAAAATAGTTTGAAAATGTGTATTTGAATAGTCATAGGGGTTGGACTTCTCTGGTGGCACAGTGGATAAGAATACAAACAAAAAAGCTGGAAAATGCCCATTCAATTTTGGGACCAGGCTTAGAAAAAACACGTTTTTTCTTACAAAAGTCAGAAGCTTTAGAAAATAAATTTTTTTAACAAAATGAGATGACTTCTCTTAGAAATGCTTTTTTAACTAAAATTGTTGTTTAGTTGCTAAGTTGTGCCTGATCATTTTCAACCCAACGGACTCTAGCCTACCAAGCTTCTCTGTCCAAGGGATTTTCCAGGCAAGAATACTGAAGTGGGTTGCAATTTCCTTCTCCAGGGGATCTTCCTAACCCAGGAATCAAACCCATGTCTCCTGCACTGGCAGATGGATTCTTTACCGCTGAGCCTACAGAGAAGGCCAGCTACCTAAAATATACATGTTAAATAAAGACCATGACATAGAAATCCTTAAAGACATGAGGCTTTGGAGCTTACTTGTGTGATGTCTTCTGAGATATGCTTTAGATCAAGCTTTCTTGGAACCAGTTCCTATCCCTTAAGGTAGTCTTTGAATTTTATTTGGAAATGAAACTAGAAACTCACACTGATAACTGGAGAGTGCTATCTGAAGACCAGACACGAATTAGAATCAACTCCCATCAAGCCACTGGTAATGTGTTGCCACAGTGTCTATCCTTTATCCTCTTTGGATAGTAAAGTGCTGGAGTTGAAGGGACACTAGAGATGAGATAACTCAGAGGTTGCCCTTCACCATCAGAATATCAGAACCTCTTGAGAGATTTTTAAACACACATGTTCCTTGGCCCTAGAACAGATGAACCAGTGGGAGAAGCAGATACTAATTTCTAGACTTGAAATCCTGGAAGAGAGTTGGGTGACTGATTATGTTGCATTAAAAAAAAAATCCTGTGCAGAAATTTTAGCCTGTTTACATTTGCTAGTGGGCTTGAAAAATTCTTTCGTTAGAGTTGGGTGTGCTGGTTTTCCCTGCTCTTTCTAGGATGCTCCATCTCTTCCTCCCCAAAATTAATGCTCCTCTAACTCACTTCATTGTAGCAAGATGAATCTCTGTGCCCAAATGTGCAAAAAGACAGGTGACTTTCTCTACAACTGAACTTAATCTTTATTTCAAGCTACCTTTCTACCAGGGCATAGAAATCCAGTCTCAGGCAACTCAGAAACTCTAAGCACTTCAGGGACTTTTTGAAACCCAAAGACATCATAGTGGGGATGAGCACAGAATCCTGACTTCACAGCATCTGCCCTGTTGGCATTCTTTATTCCTGTAGTCTACGGGTACCCCCACTTCTGCTTGCCACTGGCCATTTTTCAGCTTTTGGTTAAGGTCACCAATGCCCTCCATATTACTAAATTCAAGAGACAGTTTTTCAGTCTCATCATACTTAGACACCCATCAGCTTTTGACCTAGTTGGTCATTTCTCCTTGAACTACTTCTTTCCCTTGGCTTGCACACACCATCACACCTCGTTTTCCTCTGATCTTTCTTGCCATATTTTTAAAAGCCTGTCTCCATATCCTTCAGGAGTGCTTCTGTTCTGCAAGTCTCCTCTCTCTCCATTTTCTCCCTAGATGATGTTTTTTATTCCCATTGCTTCAAATACAAATTAATTCTGATGACTTGGAATTTACATCTTCAGGCCAGCATGAGCATCTCAACTTTAGCCCTGTATATTCAATGACCAACATTACATCTGTGCTTAGATGTCACAAAGACATTTCTGGAAACAAATTCAAAAGTAAATTCAGGCCCACATGTTCCTCTTCTAGTTTTTCCAAGCAAATATTTTCTTGACATCTGTCCATTTCACTGCTTCCTCTAGACATGAAGTCCTATGACTTCTTTCCCTCAGATGTATCTTAAATCCATTCACACCTCTAACTCCACTACCACGATCTTGACTCTAGGTCACCCTGTTTCTTTTCTGAACCACTGCAGTGGCTTTCTACCTGGCGACCAACACTCATTCTTACCTTCCTCCAACTCCCTGTCTACAGAATAACTAGACTAATCTTTAATGACAAGATAAGTCAATCACAATACAATCACAGTCACAGTACAACACCCTTTTAAAAATTCTTCACAAGACTTGTGATTATACTTAAAATAATGTCCGAAATTTGACAAAACCTACAAGGACTTGTATGATGTCATCCCTGACCACATCTCCAGGATTACCTTGTGTCACTGATCTACCAATAATCGTAATCCAGACACACTTTCCCAATGAAGCTCCTACATGTCTCAGAGTGCTGAAATTTTCCTGAAAGTTTTTGGCTCTCCTCTGTTGGAATGGTCTCCATTACCTTCCCTATTTACCTGGATAACTGCACATAGCTGGACTACCCTACCCATTGCTTGCTTCATTTGTGGCTAAGTCTTTCTCAAACCCTCAAGCTACACCTCTTAGCTTATGCTCTCACAGCACTATAACTACTGCATTTGTTTAATGTCTCTCTTATGTATTAGGATATACCTAGTAATGGGCTAGGTATTCCTAGGAATATACCTAGCACGGGCTTCCCAGGTAGCTCAGCAGTAATGAATCCGCCTGCCAGTGCAGGAGAATCAGGTTTGATCCCTGGGTTGGGAAGCTCTACTAGAGAAGGGAATGGCAACCCACTCCAATATTCTTGCCTGGGAAATCCCATGGACCAAAGGAGCCTGGTGGGCTACAGTCCATGGGGTCACAAAAGAGTTGGACACAACTTAGCCACTAAACGACAAAAACAAGTACTTGGCAAATAAGGAGCACTCAGTAAATAATTATTTGGACGTACAAATATGCAACCTGTAGAGTCTCTTGTGGGTATCATAATAAATGACAAGAAATTTGGTAGCTTAAAACAGAAGAAATCTATCCTCTTGATTCTGGAAGCTAGAAGCTTGAAATCACAGTGTCAGCAAGAGCATGCTCCCTCTGAAGTCTCTAGGGAAGAATCCTTTCAGGCCTCTTCTAATTCTGGTGACCCCAGACATTCTTGGCTTGTGGCTGCATCACTCCAATCTCTGCCTGTCTCACATGGCTGTCTTCTCCTGTGTCTCTCTGTGTCTTCTCTTCTTCTCCATTAAAAAAAAAAAATATATATATATATATATTTATTTATTTGGCTGTACCAGGTCTTAGCTGCAGCACATGGGATCTTCGATTTTCATTGCAGCATGTGGGATTGTTAATTGTGGCATGCAAATGGTTAGTTGCAGCATGGGGGGATCTTATTTCCTGACCAGGGATTGAAACCTGGGCCCCTTCACTGGAGCATGGAATCTTAGCCACTAGACCACCTGATGAGTGCCCTCTCCTCTTCTTCTAAGGTATTAATTACTGGATTTGAGTGTTGTTTAGTCTCTAAGTCCTCTCCAACTCTTTTGCCACCCTATGGACCGTAGCCTGCCAGGCTTCTTTGTCCACTGGATTTCCCAGGCAACGATAGAGGAGTGGGTTGCCTTTTCCTCCTCCAGGGGATCTTCCTGACCCAGGGGTCAAATCTGTGGCTCTTGCATTGCAGGTGGCTTCTTTACCCCTGAGCTACCAGTTAGTCCCACTGAATTTAAGACCCACAGTAAATCCAGATGATTTCATCCGTGATTAATTACATCTAAAAAGACCCTATTTCTAAATAAGGTCAGATCCTAAGGGTCCAGATAAACATGAACTTGGAGGTCATTATTCTTGCTGCTGCTGCTAAGTCACTTCAGTCGTGTCTGACTCTGTGCAACCCCATACATGGCAGCCCACCAGGCTCCTCCGTCCCCGGGATTCTCTAGGCAAGAACAGTGGAGTGGGTTGCCATTTCCTTCTCCAATGCATGAAAGTGAAAAGTGAAAGTGAAGTTGCTCAGTCATGTCTGACTCTTCACAACCCCATGGACTGCAGCCTACCAGACTCCTCCACTCATGGGATTTTCCAGACAAGAGTACTGGAGTGGGTTGCCATTGCCTTCTCCGTCACTATTCTTGGAGGTCACTAATTGCACAGTCCACCCCCAACATGTCTTGCTGTTCTCCTCTTTCTCCTGGCCACTCATCAGCTTGAATTCATTAGAAAAGCTGGCTCCATCGTTAACATTTATAGCAGGATCTTTCTCAGCTGCTCAATTAGAGCTTAATTCCTGAAATCAAAATAACACCTTATGGAGGAAAAGTCCCCTGTGATTATTCTCACTGGTGAAACAGGGAATATCTTTAGAAAATAGATATACTCTGGAGAAGGGAGAGCATTACTTAGCTTTCTAAGAGGCTGAGCATGCAAATGCCACATGATACTCTGATTTTATGTATCTCATTTCCAAACAAGAAGCAAACTTAAATATAATATGGATTTCAGTTGCATGTGTGAATGTGAAAGAAGTGTACACTTTTTGAAATCCACAGCCATGTAATCAGCTGTAAATCATGAAGGGAAGAAAAACTCTCAGTCTAAAAACAAGTAATAGTACAGCTAATTTTCCACTTTGCAAGTGTGTCTTGGGATAAACACTCTATGACAAAGATCTTCACATTCATAAAAATATCTAGTCAGAAGCAGTCAGGGAACCACATTCATTAAGGGCCCCTAACTCTCTCTCCCCAAAGGTGCCAAACTTCCACCACTGATGGTCATGTGTAACTATCACAAGATACTAATGGGCAAGGCAGGCCAGCAGACAGTAAAGTTCTTCCATTCTTTTGTTGGTGGCAGTAAAATTCACTTTTAAAGTGATTTCAGGATCTATCTTTAAAAAATACAAAATTAATGGTTGCCCTCCAAAATGAAGAGATTTAGAAACATTTAGACAGTATATTAAGAAGCAGAGACATTACTTTGCCAACAAAGGTCTGTCTAGTCAAGGCTATGGTTTTTCCAGTGGTCATGTATGGATGTGAGAGTTGGACTGTGAAGAAGGCTGAGCACTGAAGAATTGATGCTTTTGAACTGTGGTGTTGGAGAAGACTCTTGAGAGTCCCTTGGACTGCAAGGAGATCCAACCAGTCCATTATAAAGGAGATCAGTCCTGAATATTCTTTGGAAGGACTGATGCTGAAGCTGAAACTCCAATACTTTGGCCACCTGATGAGAAGAGCTGACTCATTGGAAAAGACCCTGATGCTGGGAAAGATTGAAGGGAGGAGAAGGGGATGATAGAGGATGAGATGGTTGGATGGCATCACCAATTAAATGGACATGAATTTGAGTAGGCTTCGGGAGTTGGGATGGACAGGGAGGTCTGGTGTGCTGCAGTCCATGGGGTCGCAAAGAGTCAGACACGACTGAACTGAACTGAGAAACATTTACTGAATATGAACCAGGCTTGGTGGTAGGCAGGAGATGGACAGAGGTTAACGAGGACTGGCTTCTGACCTCAAAGAGCTCCAGTTCCACAGGGGCAACAGATATGTAAGCAATTATAACACAGAAGTGAAGTGAAGTGAAAGTTGCACAGTCATGTCTGACTCTTTGCAACCCCATGGCCTATACAGTCCATGGAATTCTCTAGGCCACAATACTGGGGTGGGTAACCTTTCTCTTCTCCAGCGGATCTTCCCAACCCAAGTATTGAACCTAGGTCTCTCTCATTGCAGGCAAATTCTTTACCAGCTGAACTGAAAGGGAAGCCCTTATAACACAGAGGAAAATGTTAAATAATATAACTCTGCCCTGGCTCAGAGATGTTACCGAATACAACAACAGCAACTCAAAACAACAAAGAAGAAATATGCTGAATCTGTGCACAGAGAAAGCTTCTCAGGGGAGGTATCTGCACAGTTTTAAAGGATGAATGAATATTTTTCCAGACAGGTAATCTGGCAGAAGAAAAGGAAAGAAAGCAGTGATTTTGGGAAAGGGTATTCCATTTGTGAAAGCAGGAAACAGGACTAACAGGAATTGTCCTGGTAACTGTGAATAACCTGATATTCCTGGGACATAAACTTGAATTTGGCGATCAAAGGATTGTCTTCAGAAGTAGACAAGGTTGGGTATGAAGTCTTGCACATCATGCAACAACCATGGACTTGGACCAATGAGGATTTTTTTGATGAGATTTAAGGGTATGGGTGTGTGTTTGGTGTGCATATGGTGGTGATGGTGATTGGTGGATAGAGAGTGATATGGTGATTTTTAACTTATTAATATCATTCCTATACTACCCAAAAACCTCTAAAAAGGTAAAAACTCCTTTATTCATAATAATATAATGGTAGTCCAGTAACAAAGAGAGTATTAAATTCTTACAAATCAAACTAAGGAAATACTATGTTACAGTTGAAACATAAGATTTTATAGCCAAATGGCAAAAATTATATACTTAAGCATGTCTTATTATAAATAAAATGAGGTGCAGTACTCAGAAACTGTGAAGTTATTCTTTTATCTAATTCTTTGATTTTCTATTGAATTTTGGATCTGTATATAAATGTCTTAGTGAACAAAAAATGTTTTATAGCCAAAGTTTATGGATACCATTTATTAATAGCATTTTTAAAAATATAAAATTCACTTTTTAAAAGAAAATTCTCAACTGTTATCATATTCTCATCCATCCAAACATATCCAAATGTCTCTTGCTGTTGGTGCTAATGAATGATTATCGTCCACTAAGTAACTCACTACACATACACGTATGCCCAAGAGAAATAAGTGAATATAAATCACAATATTCAATTTCTTTTATTTGTATACTGCTTTGTAATTTGTAAAAAAAAAAAAAAAAAGCTTTAACACACTTTTTTTTTCTTTTTTGGCCTTGCCAGGCAGATTTAGGATCTTTGTTCCCTGATTAGGCATCGAACTCAGGCTCTCAGCAGTGAAAGCATGGAGTCCTAACCACTGGATTGCCAGGGGACTCCCCACACATCATTAGAGCCTGTGTCTAAGGTACAGGTCTTTACCACGTGGGTGAGTTGCTTATTGAACTAGTCCTTGTGTGGGAAATTAAGACTGTTTGTTTACTCAAGAACAGAATTGAGTTTGTCTGGGTTCCCCCTTGAAACCTGTCTGAGTCCTGAGGCTGCGGCTCCTTCAGTCCTTCTCAAAGGAATGTGCAGTGTCTGAATTCTCCACGAAAGAACCACTGTACATCCCACCCTCCTGTATGGCTGAAACAAAGCAGGCCCCATTGCGTCTCCTGGGCACTAAAGCTTTTCTGTGTTCCCCATTTCTTGATTACAGGAAGCAGGCTTCAACCAGCCTCCAAGACCTTCCCTGAGACCCAAAGGGCAGGTTCAAACAGTTGCTAATCAGGGAAGGGAGGGGACACATAGAGACAAGGGAGGAGCAATAAGAAACAATAGTACAGCCTTGGGACAGGGTTCTGGTTTCCCTTCAGGTGATACACACAACAATATCTTTGGGCTATTTTGCAGATGCTGAAGCCCTCCCTCTCCAGCATTTATTGTTTGTAGACTTTTTGATGACAGCCATTCTGACTGGCATGAGATAGTACCTCATTGTGGTTTTGATTTGCATTTCTCTGATTTTATAAGTTAATTTGCCTAAGTTGAAGTAGTAAGTGGCAAAGCTACTATCAAACCTGAGGAAGAGTGATTACAGAGCACAGTCTCTTAAACCCATAATGTTTCATCATAAATATAATTTTGACACTTAGTTTGAGTGAGATACTTCCACTAAAGGAAACAGCTTTCTATTTCTAATCCGAAGTGAAGTGAAGTCGCTCAGTTGTGTCCAACTCTTTGAGACCCCGTGGACTGTAGCCTACCAGGCTCCTCCCTCCATGGGATTCTCCAGGCAAGAGTACTGGAGTGGGTTGCCATTTCCTTCTCTAGGGGATCTTCCCAACCCAAGGATCGAACCCAGGTCTCCCACATTCCAGGCAGACGCCTTAACCTCTGAGCCACCAGGGAAGATTTCTAATTTAAGTCACTTTAAAAAATCATAAATTTACAGTGAATTTTATTAAATCTCCTTTTATCACCAATTAACCTATCTTTTTGTTATCCATTGAGCCATCCTTGCATTCCTAGAATAAATTTGTTTGGCCATAACATACTATTTTTTTAATATACTGATGATATGATTCACCTAAATTATTTTACAAATAGGCTATATCTTCCCTATTTTTTTTTCTGCTTCTCCTATCAAAAGTAAGAGAGAGATGCTGAAATTTCTTAAATGTAATGAAGCTTAAAAAAATGTATACCTCAATTTCTAAATATTTACCTTTTACATTTTTAGGCTGTTTTAATGGGGATGAAGTGAAGTGAAGTGATAGTTACTCAGTCGAGTCTGACTCTCTGTGACCCCCAAGGGCTGACTGTGGCCTACCAAGCTCCTCTGTCCATGGGGCTTCCCAGGAAAGAATACTGGAGTGGGTAGTCATTCCCTTCTCTAGGGCATCTTCCCACCCCAGCAACTGAACCTGTATCTCTTGTGTCTCTGGCATTTGTGGGCAGATTCTTTACCACCTGAGCCACCAGGGAAGCCCATTTTAATGGAGATGCACAAATTTAAATTGTCCCCCTGGCAAATTAAGCCTTTTATAATTAAGTACTTGACCTTTAAAGATGTGTATAAGAGACAGTTTGTATACTGCTTTGAAATTTGTAAAAAAAAAAAAAAAAAGCTTTAACACACTTTTTTTTTTCTTTTTTGGCCTTGCCAGGCAGATTTAGGATATTTGTTCCCTGATTAGGCATCGAACTCAGGCTCTCAGCAGTGAAAGCATGGAGTCCTAACCACTGGATTGCCAGGGGACTCCCCACACATCATTAGAGCCTGTGTCTAAGGTACAGGTCTTTACCACGTGGGTGAGTTGCTTATTGAACTAGTCCTTGTGTGGGAAATTAAGACTGTTTGTTTACTCAAGAACAGAATTGAGTTTGTCTGGGTTCCCCCTTGAAACCTGTCTGAGTCCTGAGGCTGCGGCTCCTTCAGTCCTTCTCAAAGGAATGTGCAGTGTCTGAATTCTCCATGAAAGAACCACTGTACATCCCACCCTCCTGTATGGCTGAAACAAAGCAGGCCCCATTGCGTCTCCTGGGCACTAAAGCTTTTCTGTGTTCCCCATTTCTTGATTACAGGAAGCAGGCTTCAACCAGCCTCCAAGACCTTCCCTGAGACCCAAAGGGCAGGTTCAAACAGTTGCTAATCAGGGAAGGGAGGGGACACATAGAGACAAGGGAGGAGCAATAAGAAACAATAGTACAGCCTTGGGACAGGGTTCTGGTTTCCCTTCAGGTGATACACACAACAATATCTTTGGGCTATTTTGCAGATGCTGAAGCCCCCCACCAGGTGGAAGAAGTTAACTGCATGCCATCTACAAGCACATAGACCCCAGGCCGTTTGAAGCCAGAAGGTTGATGATCCTGACTCCAGATTACCTCACCACCAGCCAATCAGAAAAATGTCCTTGAGCTGATCACACTCTCCACTTTGAACTATTACTATAACACTCCTCACTACTTCTTCCAGGTCAGGACACACTGTTTTGAGGGCATTAATCCAGGTGGCTCAAATGGTAAAGAATCTCCTTGCAATGCAGGAGACCCAGGTTCTAGCTCAACAGCAACCTAGTCCGTATTCCTGCCTGGGAGAATTCCACGAACAGAGGAGTCAAGGGTTGGACATGACTGAGTGATACAAACAGCCCTCTCTAGTCCCCTCTGCCTGGCAAAGCAATAAAACTACTTCACCCAAAACTCTGTCTCTGAGATTTAATTCGACCATGGTACAGAGGCTGAATTTCAGCTACATGGCCTCTCAGGAGACTGGATGCTCATGCTGTCAGGAAAAGTCTCGCATCATGATGGACTTGGTTTTTTGAATAGCAGTTCAAGTGAGTCAACTATAATGAGAAGGTCTACTAAGATACTTAAATATCTATGATTAGTTTATTCATTCTTTCTGGGGATTTATTGGCTACCTAATAACACAGCATTATGTCTGGAGCTAGAGGGGAATCAAAAGAGAGGTATAAAATTTCATAAATTTACCAAAATTTTCAAATGGCACACTCATCATAGGTGAATTTCATAGGATGTAAATTACAATTCAATAGAGCTATTGAAGAAGGAGAGGAAGGGAAGGACAGAAGGTGGGAGACAGGTGACTCCAATTACCCGATTGTTACAGAGGGAATCCCAAAAGGGAGAGAGAGGTGTGGAATACAGTCATTTTAACCAAATTTTAATCATTCATTGGTAACTTTCCAATATTCACCTTATCATTTAGTATCTGTATTTTAATTTATTGAATAGTTCTCTATTTGGGGCTATTATCATTTAAAAATATATACCATCTTTATTGTTAACAGTTCTTTCTAAGCCAGATTGTTTTTTTCTTACCTAAATTGGTTAATTTTGAAAGGAAAAAAGAAAAAGAGATGGTTTTGCCCTCTAGGAGCTGACAGTGTAGCTAGGGGAGATAACATACGTAAATGTGCATCCAGGTAAAGTAAATTGTATGACAAATCAAGGGTTTCCCTGGAGGTTCAGCGGTAAAGAATCTACCTGTCAGTGCAAGAGATGCAGTTTTAATCTCTGGGTCAGGAAGATCCCCTGGAAAAGGAAATGACAACCCACTCCAGTATTCTTGCCAGGGAAATCCCATGGACAGAGGAGTCTTGAGAGCTCAAGTCCATGGGGTCGCAAAAGAGTTGCACACAACTTAGCGACTAAACAACAATAAAGGACAGAAATGGTATGGAGCTAACAGAAGCAGAAGGTATTAAGAAGAGGTGGCAAGAATACACAGAAGAACTGTACAAAAAAGATCTTCATGATCCAGATAATCACAATGGTGTGATCACTCCCACTCACCTTGAGCCAGAAATCCTGGAATATGAAGTCAAGTGGGCCTTCATCACTATGAACAAAGCTAGTGGAGGTGATGGAATTCCAGTTGAGCTATTTCAAATCCTGAAAGATGATGCTGTGAAAGCGCTGCACTCAATATGCCAGCAAATTAGGAAAACTTAGCATTGTCCACAGTGGTTTTCATTCCAATCCTAAAGAATCTCACATGCTAGTAAAGTAATGCTCAAAATTCTCCAAGCCAGGCTTAAGTAATACATGAACCGTGAACTTTCAGATGTTCAAGCTGGTTTTAGAAAAGGCAGAGGAACCAGAGATCAAATTGCCAACATCCGCTGGATCATGGAAAAAGCAAGAGAGTTCCAGAAAAACATCTATTTCTGATTTATTGACTATGCCAAAGCCTTTGACTGTGTGGGTCACAATAAACTGTAGAAAATTCTTCAAGAGATGGGAATGCCAGACCACCTGACCTGCCTCTTGAGAAATCTGTATGCAGGTCAGGGAGCAGCAGTTAGAACTGGACATGGAACAGCAGACTGGTTCCAAATAGGAAAAGGAGTACGTCAAGGCTGTATATTGTCTCTCTGCTTATTTAACTTATATGCAGAGTACATCATGAGAAACACTGGACTGGAAGAAACACAAGCTGGAATCAAGATTGCCGGGAGAAATATCAATGACCTCAGATATGCAGATGACACCACCCTTATGGCAGAAAGTGAAGACAAACTAAAGAACCTCTTGATGAAAGTGAAAGTGGAGAGTGAAAAAGCTGGCTTAAAGTTCAACATTCAGAAAATGAAGATTATGGCATCGGTCCCATCACTTCATGGGAAATAGATGGGGAAACAGTGGAAACAGTGGCTGACTTTATTTTTGGGGGGCTCCAAAATCACTGCAGACGGTGATTGCAGCCATGAAATTAAAAGACACTTACTCCCTGGAAGGAAAGTTATGACCAACCTAGACAGCATATTAAAAAGCAGAGACATTACTTCGTCCACAAAAGTCCATCTAGTCAAGGCTATGGTCTTTCCAGTGGTCACGTATGGATGTGAGAGTTGGATTATAAAGAAAGCTGAGCACTGAAGGATACTTTTGAATTGTGGTGTTGGAGAAGACTCTTGAGAGTCCCTTGGACTGCAAGGAGATCCAACCAGTCCATTCTAAAGGAGATCAGTCCTGGGTGGTCATTGGAAGGACTGATGCTAAAGCTGAAACTCCAATACTTTGGCCACCTCATGTGAAGAGTTGACTCATTGGAAAAGACTCTGATACTGGGAGGGATTGGTGGCAGGAGGAGAAGGGGACGACAGAGGATGAGATGGCTGGATGGCATCACCAACTTGATGGACATGAGTTTGAGTGAACTCCGGGTGTTGGTGATGGACAGGGAGGCCTGGTGTGCTGCAATTCATGGGGTCACAAAGAGTCGGACATGACTGAGCAACTGAACTGAACTGAACCGAAAGATTTATTATTTTATGTTGATATATAATGTGAGAATAACATGATTTTTGGAGGTTAATTACTTTACAATATTATGGTGTTTTTTTCCATACATCAGCATGAATCAGCCATGGGTGTACACATGTCCCCCATCCTGAAAGCCCCTCCCAAATCCCTCCCCATCCCATCCCTCTGGGTTGTCCCAGAGCACTGGCTTTGAGTGCCCTGCTTCATGCATTGAACTTACACTGGTCATCTATTTTATATATGGTTACACACATGTTTCAGTGCTGTTCTCTCAAATTATCCCACCCTTGCCTTCCACAGAGTCCAAAAGTCTGTTCTTTACATCTGTGTCTCTTCTGCTGTCATGCATACAGCATCGTTACCATCTTTCTAAATTCCACATATATACATTAATATACTGCATTGATGTTTCTCTTTCTGACTTACTTCATTCCATATAATAGTCTCCAGTTTCACCCACCTCATTAGAACTAACGTAAATGCATTCTTTTTTTCTTATAGCTGAGTAATATTCCATTGTGTATATGTACTACAACTTCCTTATCCATTCATCTGCCAATGGAAATCTAGGTTGCTTCCATGTCCTAGATATTGTAAACAGCTCTGCAATGAATATTGAGGTACATGTGTCGCTTTCAATTCTGGTTTCCTCAGTGTGTATGCCCAGCAGTGGGATTGCTGGATCATATGGCAATTCTATTTCCAGTTTTTTAAGAAATCTCCACACTATTCTCCATGGTAGCTGTACTAGTTTGCATTCTCATCAACAGCGTAAGAGGTTTCCCTTTTTTCCACACCCTCTCCAGCATTTATTGTTTGTAGACTTTTTGATGACAGCCATTCTGACTGGCATGAGATAGTACCTCATTGTGGTTTTGATTTGCATTTCTCTGATTTTATAAGTTAATTTGCCTAAGTTGAAGTAGTAAGTGGCAAAGCTACTATCAAACCTGAGGAAGAGTGATTACAGAGCACAGTCTCTTAAACCCATAATGTTTCATCATAAATATAATTTTGACACTTAGTTTGAGTGAGATACTTCCACTAAAGGAAACAGCTTTCTATTTCTAATCCGAAGTGAAGTGAAGTCGCTCAGTTGTGTCCAACTCTTTGAGACCCCGTGGACTGTAGCCTACCAGGCTCCTCCCTCCATGGGATTCTCCAGGCAAGAGTACTGGAGTGGGTTGCCATTTCCTTCTCTAGGGGATCTTCCCAACCCAAGGATCGAACCCAGGTCTCCCACATTCCAGGCAGACGCCTTAACCTCTGAGCCACCAGGGAAGATTTCTAATTTAAGTCACTTTAAAAAATCATAAATTTATAGTGAATTTTATTAAATCTCCTTTTATCACCAATTAACCTATCTTTTTGTTATCCATTGAGCCATCCTTGCATTCCTAGAATAAATTTGTTTGGCCATAACATACTATTTTTTTAATATACTGATATGATTCACCTAAATTATTTTACAAATAGGCTATATCTTCCCTATTTTTTTTTCTGCTTCTCCTATCAAAAGTAAGAGAGAGATGCTGAAATTTCTTAAATGTAATGAAGATTAAAAAAATGTATACCTCAATTTCTAAATATTTACCTTTTACATTTTTAGGCTGTTTTAATGGGGATGAAGTAAAGTGAAGTGATAGTTACTCAGTCAAGTCTGACTCTCTGTGACCCCCAAGGGCTGACTGTGGCCTACCAAGCTCCTCTGTCCATGGGGCTTCCCAGGAAAGAATACTGGAGTGGGTAGTCATTCCCTTCTCTAGGGCATCTTCCCACCCCAGCAACTGAACCTGTATCTCTTGTGTCTCTGGCATTTGTGGGCAGATTCTTTACCACCTGAGCCACCAGGGAAGCCCATTTTAATGGAGATGCACAAATTTAAATTGTCCCCCTGGCAAATTAAGCCTTTTATAATTAAGTACTTGACCTTTAATAATCCTTTTTGTCTCAAAGTTGGTTTTGTCTGGCAATGATATGGTTAAATTAGCTTATTATTATTATGTTTTGAACGATAAATTTCTCCTTTCTTTTTCTTTCTATACTTTTTAAATGTCCTTTTATTTTTGGTGTGTCCATTGTAAATTGAATATACAGGATATTTTTGTCTACTATGATAATATATTTTAATGAGCTTGATCTCTTTAAGTATATTAAGAGTAATCATATAGCTGAATATTGTTGAAATTTTTCTTCCATCTATTCTCTGATTTCTATTTTACCTCTGTTTTAGTTTCTTCATTTTGTCCTCCATTCTTGATGTTGATTTATTTGTTATTTTTGCTTATGATTTTCTCTTAACCATTATTTTCCTATGTTAGTTTGGAAACTTTGTCTTCTTTTTTATTTTTTTGTTTCTTAAATTAAATTTATTTATTTTAATTGGAGGCTAATTACTTTACAATATTGTAGTGGTTTTGCCATACATTGACATGAATCAGCCACGGGTATAGCCTTTGTCTTTTTTTCAATGTTTATTCTACAAAATATATATTCATGCTATCTTGCCTCATACCTTAGCTCCATCCTCTCCCTTTGAATTATGACTATTGTAGTACAGTATTTTGGTTCTGCTCTTAATTCTTCTATATATTAAACTTGTTATTATTTTATGCAGATGATGTTTTTTAAGTTACATATTTTGATTATTATTTTATATACTCACTATTTCCTTTTGTATGTCAGATGACATTTTTGTAAGTTATTTCTTTCTTCTCAAAATGTATTCTTAAAAGCTCCAGCAGCACAGGCATGTCGGTGGGAAATATTTTCATTATAAAATTATAAAGTAAGATGCTTTCATTATAAAATAAAATGTCTTTATTTTACCCTCATTTATGAAAGGTCATTTTTCTGAATACTCAATTATAATTTGATAGTCATTTTCTATCAGCACCCTGAAATTATTATTCCCCAAATTTTGGCTCCTTTGTTGCTGTTGAGAGGTCTGTTGTCGCTGGAACTGTCATTCTTTTCTAGGTGACCTTACTTTTCTCTGCAATTACTTTTAAAAAGCAATCTTTGTCTTTGGTGTTCTGCAATGTCACTATGCTGTGTCTAGGTATGGATTTCTTTTTATTTATTCTGCTTGAGAAGTGTTAAATTTCCTGAATGTATACTATGCTTACATTAGTTATGGAAAAATCCTCAGTAATTATGACTTCAAATTACTTTTATGATCTTCTTTTGGAACTCAGATTGCTTATATATTAGAACTCATTATCTTAATTTCTATTTCATGTTTTATATTTTCTTGTTAGTTTGGGCTGCATTCTTATTTTTTTCAGATGTATCTTTTGAGGAACTATATCTCTTTAATTGTACTGAATCTGCTGTTTAATCTATTTGTTGAGGGATTTGTTTGACAGTTATATGTTCACTTCTGAACCTCAGTTTTTCCCCTTTATAGATCTGTGTAGTCATTTGGAGATCACGGGTAGCTTGCCTATTTTTTCGTGATTCCACCCTTCGGTTCTTCATGCATTTCATACATGACTACTCAATATGCTGTTTATGATGATTCAAGTATATGAAGACGAGGTAATCTAAATCTGTTGTTTTTAAATCCCCCGACCTCTATTTTTTTCCCCAATGGAATCTTATTCTCTTTTGTGATCAATGATCTTTGTGAACTCCAAATTGTCCAGTCTTTATCTGTGGAGATTTTATAGGGCTAAATTAGAGACATTTTCTATCAGGTAAAATACGTATCTGTCTCTGCGATGAGCCGATGTTGCCATCAGTCAGTCTATCCTGTAGCTCCTTCCCAGGGTTCTGTCTTCATGAGAAGGTGTTCAGTCCCACTCCTACACTTGCTGTTAACTCAAAGCACCGCCTCGTATTTGTAGGGCTGAGGACTGTCAGTGGTATTGCTGTCAGTATAGCACTGATCCTCTGCCCACTCACTGTGCCTAGCGATGAGTCCAGGGTTTGTCTCTGTGATTCGTTCCCCCTCTTCTAAAGTAGCATTGTGGGAAGAGACTTGGAAATTACTCCTTTTTCCTCTAAGTCCAGCAATCACAAGTATGTTTTGCAGTAGGAAAGTCCCTCAGAATTTCTGGTGTCCCAAACTTCTGAATGTGGAAAATGCTCATTTGATTTTTAGTAGGGAAATTATATACCTTGAATATAAAAATAAGAGTGAAAGTTATCATTGGTATTGTGTGAAATACAAATAAGGCCCTGTTGTAACATAGTTTGAAATACAGTACAAATAATTTGACCCTGCCTGAATTATAAAACTTATTTGGTGTGATTAAAAAGCACCTCTACTTATAAACAGTTTAGAGTTTGAAAGGCTTTTCCTAATTCTGTTTGTTGGCAATCCAATGTGACACATTTCAATTGACTGGAGCATGCATGCCTGCCAAGCTGCTTCGGTCATGTCTGACTCTTTGTGACCCCATGGACTGTTGCCCGCCAGGCCCCTCTGTCCATGGGATTCTCCAGGCAAGAATGCTGGAGTGGGTTGCCATGCTCTTCTCCAGGGGATCTTCCTGACCCAGGGATTGAAGCCCTATCTCTTATGTCTCCTTACCTCTAGCACCACCTGGGAAGCCCTCATTGGAGCATAGTACCTTGCTGTTTCACTTCTATTTCTTTCATGATTGCTTACTTCTTCCAATCCTTTCACATTTTTTTACATTTTTGTTTGGCTCAATAATTCCCCAATATGTACAAAGGCAGTGGATATGCTGTAGACTAACACATAGCTCAATGGCTAAAACTATACAATGTCTCCTTCTTGATAATCCTTTGTGAGGACAGTGAAGGCAGTCCTCTGGCCATAGCTTTATTCTAGCTACAGCCCTCTTTACCTCTCATAGCCTAAAACCAGACTTTTTAATTGTTAATGTACAAACAGATGGAGAAATAATAGCCACTGGAGAAGGAGGGTGGGTATGAGCCAAGCTGAGTTTGGTCAGAGCACATGTATTGATACACCCTTTAACTACATGTCAGTTCAGTTCAGTTCAGTCACTCAGTCATGTCCGACTCTTTGCGACCCCATGAATTGCAGCACAAATACTAAATACATGCTAAATACTATACTACATAATTACACTGACAAGCTCTTTGAAAACAAGAAGTATGCAATATAAATCAGAATACATGAAGTATGTATAAGAACCACAGAGAAAAGATTAAAATATTAATTCTTTCCAGAATAAGGTATTTATATCCCCTACAGACTAACAGTGTATGCATTTTGGAAGCAGACCGGAGGCAATATTCATTTTGGGAAGAAATCAAGATCTAGAATGGAAATCTAAACTGAGCAGGGTTGACAAGAAATTATCAGTAGTTTTGTACCAATTCATACTGTTAAGAAGGGAGCACTTTCCATTCAGTGTTTCCATCATTGTCAGTGAAACAGGATACTATAACTCCTGGTTCTTCTTCAAACCTCGACTCACTTTTAGGGAGGTGGAGTAATTCAGTTCAGTTCAGTCGCTCAGTCGTGTCCGACTCTTTGCGACCCCATGAATTGCAGCATGCCAGGCCTCCCTGTCCATCACCATCTCCCGGAGTTCACTCAGACTCACGTCCATCAAGTCCGTGATGCCATCCAGCCATCTCATCCTCGGTTGTCCCCTTCTCCTCCTGCCCCCAATCCCTCCCAGCATCAGAGTCTTTTCCAATGAGTCAACTCTTCGCATGAGGTGGCCAAAGTACTGGAGTTTCAGCTTTAGCATCATTCCTTCCAAAGAAATCCCAGGGTTGATCTCCTTCAGAATGGACTGGTTGGATCTCCTTGCAGTCCAAGGTACTCTCAAGAGTCTTCTCCAACACCACAGTTCAAAAGCATCGATTCTTCGGCGCTCAGCTTTCTTCACAGTCCCTTTCACATCCATACATGACCACAGGAAAAACCATGGCCTTGACTAGGCGGACCTTAGTCGGCAAAGTAATGTCTCTGCTTTTGAATATACTATCCAGGTTGGTCATAATAGCTTGGTTGGATCTCCTTGCAGTCCAAGGGACTCTCAAGATTCTTCTCCAACACCACAGTTCAAACGCATCCATTCTTCACTGCTCAGCCTTCTTTATGGTCCAGCTCTAGTAGAGGAGGAGATTGTCAACAAATAGAACACATGTAAGCTCTAGTAGATATGTTTGTGCAATAAGCGAAGTTGTGTGGGAGGGGAGAAAGACTCATTCTTTATAGGATGAGCAGGGAATTTAAAGTCAATGAAAGAGTTCATGAGGTGAAAAAAAAAAAAAGACATGAAAAGGAACCACAGGTGAAGCACAGTAGCTGCACGTGCCTCAAGGCTGTTTTGATGCACAGTATAGTGTCTATCACTTACTTCAAGTGTCTCAGATTTCACCCTCGTCCTTGCAGTGTCTGGCAATTACATACCCACCTGTTCTCCTGAAACTCTTCAACCATTTCATCGTTCTGCTTTTGACCCCTGTGTCTTCCTTCCTCATTCCTCTTACTGTACCCCATCCTAAACCATGGGTACACCGCGGGATTCACCCTGGACCTCTGTTCGCTGTCCTCAAATAATTCCTTGCCTTGATTTTCAGACTCTCATCTGAGTTCAGCTCATCTGAAACGCTCTCATCTTCCCTCTCCTAGACCGTTTCTAAGCTTAGGTGTGCCCCCTCTGTTCTGACTTTCAACCTTCACAGTTTCCTAGCCTGCATCACTTAGGATGCATAAGCTCCAAAATCTTGCAGATTCTTCTTAATGATTCTCCAGTCTGTTTCTTCCATCTTGGACATACACACAGGCTGGTACTTCACGGTCAAGTGATCTGAAATAGCCTCCTTCCTTGTATGTCATCCTACAGACCATGGCTTGCTACCCAAGACCTTGTATATTTCCACTCTAACATTTCTCAGCCTGTCTGCCATTCCACCTCAAGTTCTCGATTTCAATCAGTTGGCCAGTTTGTTTCCCAAACATTTTACTAACATTGATTTGGCATCTATGGAAATTCTGTCTATCTGTGCACATACACATAACAATTAGGAGATAAGATACATTCGGCTTCCTTTTCTGGAAAGCTTTCTTTTTTCTTTTTTCAATATAAATGACTCATTTTCTCTGCACTTCTGTAGCATTTAATTATTGCATTATTTTAATGTAGTTTCATGTATGATTCTTGCTGTGAAACTGCATGTTAGGTGGTCGGTGCTCAGCCTTATATTTTTGCACATAGTTGGAAATCAAATGATTATTACTTGATTGTTGCAAAAGTCCTCCCTTGATGTAAATCTCACATTTTGTTTAGAAATGTATATATTGAGTTTGGATATATTTGAAACATTCCATCAGGCATGAGAAAAATCCCAGTTTTCTAAGATGGCAACTTTTTAACCTGATAGTGTAATACAATGTGTCCTCTAATTGCAGGAGGAGATAGTTATTGGAGAGAGACAGAAGTAAACATTTCTGTGGATTTTCCTGTAGGTTGACACCGTCAGAATTGTTCATATTCATTCTGTCATCATCCTGCGACGTTCTGATAAAAGGAAGGATCGCGTGGAAATTTCTCCAGAGCAGCTGTCTGCGGCCTCAACAGAGGCAGAGATATCCTTATTGGTCAGTAAGAAGTATTTGTGTGCTCTGAGGCTACCCCTTAGATCCAGTTGCTTGGTTAAGTGATCAGATGGGGCATTTGCTTCCCACAATTTTGGATTCCACAGGTCAACCATAACAAATCAAATTTGTATCGGTGGTTTTAGTAATTTATCATTCCTTTGAAATAAGTTAATCTTCTAGTCAATTGAAAAGTAACTTTGAAAACTAGAAAACATGCATGGTAGAAACTTTTAAAAGGTATAATAGTGTATACAAAATAAGTATTTCACTCCAGCTTCCATGCCCAATTTCCCCAAGCATTCCTCCCTGAACATAACCAGGACTATCACGTCTTCATGTGTCTTTATGGTTGAATTCTTTGCATACAGAAACATATAAGAATGTTTTCTTTTTTACAAAGTTTGGAATACATATGGTAGCTGTAATGATACATAACAGTGTACCTAGAGAATTGTCCACCGATATAGAGATACCTCACTCTTAAGCCTGCATAACACAGCCCTGGATGGTTGGGCTGACCTCATGAAGATGTTGAGGTTATTTTCAGTCTTTTACTGATGGTGCTGCAGTAGAAGCATGGAGTCCTAGCCACCAGACCACCAGGGAATTCCCTAAAAAGTCATCTTAGACTTAGTTGTGTAGAAAGGCCTGTTGGATTTCAACGTAAGACATTTGCAGGAAAATGAACCAGCAACAGAAGGGGACAGATTTTTCTTTTCAGCTGAGTTCTTATCTCAAGTTAGAGCCTCAGATAGTTACAGCACGTGGGCTTAGTTGCTCAATGGCATGTGTAATCTTCCCGCATCAGGGATCGATTCTGTGTCTTCTGCACTGGCAGCCAGATTCTTTACCACTGAGCCACCAGGGAAGCCCCCACATGACTTTTTCAAAATTTTGCACTTCTTAAGAGAATGAGGATAGGTTGGACCGGAGAGAGAATAGAGGATTACTTAAGTTAATCATGTGACATCCAAATACTAGCTAAACTGGATTAAGAGGCTATAACTGTATCCAAGAATGGAAACCAAATGAATTCTGCTTTTTTTTAAAAAAAGGAAATACCTTCGTCTTTAGATGGAAAGTGTGGGAAATTTTGGTATTGACCTTTGGCCTTTTTAGACTTGTTGACATTAAATTGTAACGGGTTTATTTGAAACTTTAAGATGCTCTCTGAGCCCTTATTAGCAGCATGGATTTTGTTTCCACAAGTTGAAAATACCTTGACAGACACACAGGTTGGCTGAACTGACGGGTCGCCCCATGAGAGTTGTGGGTTGGTATCACTCCCATCCCCATATAACTGTTTGGCCTTCACATGTTGGTAAGTATTCTGGGGTTGCAGTGTTTATTGTTTTTAGAAATGAATATCATTTTTCCTTCTCCGCTACATGGCTTATGGTTTCTCCAGGGGATCTTCCCAGCGCAGGGATCAAACCCTGGTCTCCAGCATTGCAGGCAGACTCTTTACCATCTGAGCTACCAGGGAAGTCCTCTCTTTAAGCAGATGTCCTTATTTTCATTTTGCAATTTTAAAAGTACTGATTTATGTCATATTTGTTGTTCACAGAGATAAAATTTCAGCATTCCATTTTGACACTGTTCAGGAAATCAGGACTAAAACCTGATAACTGGCTGATATCCAAATAGAATCTTATCACTAATAATAAATAAATTGTAACTGAAAATTTCTGATTGTGCCTGTCCAGTGCACTCCCATTTGGAAGAATCGAAGATGTGAAGGGAGACATTTACAAACTTGATGTTTACCTTTTCTTTTCGACGTATATATCATCCTAGCTCTTGGTGCTCTGAACCTACCTTCTTACCCCTATAATTAGTATAATTTAACAAAATTGTTTTCTCTCCTTTGATTTTTATCCCTTTTCTGTAATCATGGTCATCTTTTGTTTGTACCTGACTCTTTGGAAAGACGTAGAATAACTTAACTTGCAGAAATGAATGTTTTCTCCTCTACCCTGTGAGTTAGAGGTCTCCCCCTTCACGTCAGTGAGGAGTAAGCAGAGCTGAGGTTTGAACCAGATCTGTCTCCTAGGTCTGTGGTCTCTCCACTGTGAGGTTCTTGTCCTAGCCATAGTCATCAGTGGATTAGAATACTTCTGTGTTCATCTACCCTGTGACATGAATTCCCCCAAATTAGGAGTCGTGGTTCTTCATGTCATGAAGGCTACCTCTCAGTCACCTGGAAGAGCTTTTCTAAAATGTACCTGCTCTAAATTTATCTTTCCTCACCCTGTTTTTTATTGCCACAATACCAGAAAGTGGATTGAAACACTTTGTTTGATGGAAGAGAAAAAGTTGGAAGCTGGAACCTGTGGCAACAAGAATAGTGCTGTTTTTAACTTTGATTTTGACATAATTTCAGACTTGAAGTTGATAAGATAGTACACAGAATTCCTGAATACTCTTCCCCTAGATTTGCCAAATGTTAACATTTTGAAACATTTGCTGTATCACTGTCTACATACATGTATGTATATGCATGTGTGTGTGAGAGTAAGTTGCAGACCCTAATCCCCCTTTACCCCTAAGTACTCTTTAGGTGTGACTCTCTTAAATATAAAGAATTCTCTTACATAGTCACAGTGTGCATTTATCAAAATTGATAAATTAATATTGATATCCTACAATTATTGAAATTACTGACATCATTCAAATTTTTTCATTGGCTTATCGAACTGAGCACCTGGAATTTGCTGCATGCTGGCAACTGTTATAGTATTTGCAACTATTTACGTTGTATTAGGTATTATATTAGAAGAAAACAGCAACCCACTCCAGTATTCTTGCCTAGAGAATCCCAGGGAAAAGTGGCCTGGTGAGCTGCTGTCTGTGCGGTCGCACAGAGTCAGACACGACTGAAGTCACTTAGCAACAGCAGCAGCAACAGGTATTATATTAATAATAGACAATTTAAAGTATATGGGAGGATGTGCCTAGGTTATGTGCAAATATTACACCATTTTATTGAAGAGACTTGAGCCTCTGCAGATTTTGGTATCTGCCCTGGGAGTTGAGTGTCCTGAAACAAATCCCCTGCAAATACTGAGGGATGACTCTATATGGCATTTTTGTCCCATGCTTATTACAATACTGTAAAAAGATGCCACAGTATTCATCAGTAAAACTCTTTTAAGGACAAAGAGAGAGTACAATTGAATATCTAAAGTTGCAGGGTGGACACCATTTGAATGATTAACAAGAATAATCCATTAGGTCTCTCAACTGCCATCTCAAGTGGGTTTGTGTGGTCGAACTGTGAGTAGAACTAAAGAAAAAATCATCTCCCAGCTACACTGCTATATACAGCTTATCTGCAAACAGCCATTTCAGAATCGAGTCAAATAGTGGCCCTGTATTAGCAGGCCTTGGAAAAAAAATGAGTGGTGAATTTTTTAAAAAAGGTTGATTTAAAGTATGTACAGTACATACATTTCATAGGGAAAGAATCCCTAGCTATGTTAACGAATGAAAAGAGTAAATGACATTTTTTTTCCCATTCAAGAAAAGGAAGAGAGAGAGAAGGCTGTGAGAATGGGGTGTGTATGGTGTAACAAGAATTGTAATGCTCCCACGCCTACTCCTCACCCCATTGTAGTCTGGCTCCTAGCCTATTACTGTTGAAGTGGATCGTGCCAAAGTCACCAGAGACATCCAAGTTGAAAATCTAGGAAACATTCTAAGTCTCCATATTATGTAACAACCATTCTCTACTTCTTGAAACACTGTTCAGATAATCATGAGGCCTGTGTGGCTCTTAAGGGAAGAAACTAAGCCCACTCAGAGCTGAAAGGCCTCCTCCCAGACAAGACAGCTACTAAGTAGCAGAGTCAATATCTGAACAGAGTTTCTGTGAATTGGGGGCCCCAGATTCCCCAGGGTATGCTTTGGCGGGTGAAGTGGGAATGCTATTTATGAAAACAGGAAATGGAAAAGGAAGCTTAAGTTTAGTGGTGAGGAAAGAGACAGTTGAGTTACATCATACCTGTGCAACTAACTTACCCAAATTTTACCTAAAGGGCATGGTTTCCAAGGGGCTTCCCTGGTGGCTCAGATGGTAAAGAATCTGCCTGCCATGCAGATAGAGAGAGAAGGCTGTGAGAATGGGGTGTGTATGGTGTAACAAGAATTGTAATGCTCCCACGCCTACTCCTCACCCCATTGTAGTCTGGCTCCTAGCCTATTACTGTTGAAGTGGATCGTGCCAAAGTCACCAGAGACATCCAAGTTGAAAATCTAGGAAACATTCTAAGTCTCCATATTATGTAACAACCATTCTCTACTTCTTGAAACACTGTTCAGATAATCATGAGGCCTGTGTGGCTCTTAAGGGAAGAAACTAAGCCCACTCAGAGCTGAAAGGCCTCCTCCCAGACAAGACAGCTACTAAGTAGCAGAGTCAATATCTGAACAGAGTTTCTGTGAATTGGGGGCCCCAGATTCCCCAGGGTATGCTTTGGCGGGTGAAGTGGGAATGCTATTTATGAAAACAGGAAATGGAAAAGGAAGCTTAAGTTTAGTGGTGAGGAAAGAGACAGTTGAGTTACATCATACCTGTGCAACTAACTTACCCAAATTTTACCTAAAGGGCATGGTTTCCAAGGGGCTTCCCTGGTGGCTCAGATGGTAAAGAATCTGCCTGCCATGCAGAAGACCTGGGTTCAATCCCTGGGTTGAGAAGATTCCCCTGGAGAAGGGAAAGGCTACCCACTCCAGTATTCTGGCCTGGAAAATTCCATGGACTGTATAGTCCATGGGATTGCAAAGAGTCAGACAGGACTGAGCGACTTTCACTTACTTACTCACGGTTTCCAAAAGAAAAAGAGAAGCAGTTGAAATAGCGCAGCCTGTATCGTAAAGCGCATGAGACTTGGCACTGTTTTTAAGTCACTGTTAGTTAGATTCAATTTCCTGTCTCTGGAAGTGCATAGTAAGAGGAGAAATGTGACTGTAGGTATGTTGTTAATCTTGATACTTGCTCAGTTGTTTTGTAAGAAATGAAACACTGTTAGAGTGATGTCATTGTTAGTTAATTTATCAACAAAGTTGCTGGATCCCATCAACCTCCCATGACAAACATAGGCTGTGGTTTTAATTAAGCAGTTTTCTATAACCAGTCAGTTTCCTAAACAAACATTCTCTTCTAGAAATTACAAGTCAATAGTCCTCAGAATCATCAACAAACAATTTTTTTTTTGATATTACATTTCCATGCTCTTCTTAGCAAACCGACTAAGATGGAAACTGTTAGGACAAGAGCCAGAATTAGTGAAGGAAGAACCAAAATTTTATTATAACTGGATGGCTAACTCAGGGCTCGTATTCTAAGGACAAATTGTGCAAATCATCTCTCATCTTCTGTCATTTGCTGTCAACTTGCCTGAAACAGAGACCACAGGCCCAAGAATAAAGGTTTTTAAGAGAACGGAAGATTATATATGCAATTGTTTCACACCAGGAAATGGGAAGTGGCATTCTGTTGTGCCTTGAGACTATCTGTTGCTGAAAGAAAAACTGGACAACACAGTTGCAGGAAGTTCTCTTAGACTGCCATCCTTTAGACTAAAGTGTATCTTTTGGGTTTGGCCTTTCGGTTATAATTGACAAAGAATTAAGGTTATCTGATGAAAAGACATACACCAAGGTAAAGGGTGAAGAGTTTTTATGTTTTAAGGCGAATGATTAGACCTCATGGAGAAGGTAACAGGGGGATCCAAAACCTGCAGGAAGTAAGAATGGGCCTTGCAAATATCTTGGGGAGGAGCATTCCAGGCAAAGAGGAATAGTCACTGCAAAGGCCCTGAGGACAAGCATGGCTGGAGTATGTGATGAAAAGCAGGAACGCCAGTGTGGTTGAAGCTGAGTGATCGAGGGGGACACTGCTGGGAAGTGAGGGTGGGGAGGTGATGGGGGGGGGGACCATGTGAAAGGTTGCTGCCATGAGCCATGACTGACACCAGGATACGTGGCCCCCAGACCAGAGGACATCGATCCAGGGCCAGTGACGAGGCTTGATCACTCAGAGCTTTTTGTGTATAATAAAGTGTTATTAAAATCTAAAAGAGAGAAAGCTTCTGACGCAGATATCAGAAGGGGGCAGAAAGAGTGCCTCCTCGCTACTTTTTAGCAAGGAATTATATACCTATTTTCCAGTAGTCATGTATGGATGTGAGAGTTGGACTATAAAGAAAACTGAGCACTGAAGAATTGATGTTTTTGAACTGTGTTGTTGGAGAAGACTCTTGAAAGTCCCTTGGACTGCAAGGAGATCCAACCAGTCCATCCTAAAGATCAGTCCTGAATGTTTGTTGGAAGGACTGATGTTGAAGCTGAAATGCCAATACTTTGGCCACCTGATGCGAAGAACTGACTCATTAGAAAAGACCCTGATGCTGGGAAAGATTGAGGGCAGGAAGAGAAGGGGACAACAGAGGATGAGATAGTTGGATGGCATCACTGACTCAATGGACATGAGTTTGGATAAACTCCAGGAGTTGGTGATGGACAGGGAGGCCTGGCGTGCTGCGGTTCATGGGGTCACAAAGAGTCGGCCATGACTGAACAACTGAATGGAACTGAACTATATACCTATCAGCAAGTTGCTAATCAGAGAAAGGAAACCAAAACAGAGCGCCACCAGGTACTTCACCCACAACATGCATCTTGAGATTGCACTGGCAAAGGGTGATTCATCCCTGGGCCATAAAACGATTGCCAAGAATCTTGAAGACAGGCCAATGTCCAAGCAAATACATAGTTCCTTACGATAGCTTCAGAAAGACACTTCTGTGAGAAAAATGCATTGCTGAGCTCAGGGTTTGAGATGGAGTTAAGTTCACGCAGAACCAAGTGTTGCCATGACAACACAGGATGAGAAGTTTGTTTCCTCCTGCCATTTGGGGACCTCTGGCCTCCCAACTGAGGCCATGAACACTCTCCCCTGGAAGGATGGAGTTGCTGCTGATTGAGAAGAGGATGCATTTGGGATAGCAGATCCTATGGAGGAAATCCAGTCAGTGCTTTCGGACATGTTGAGTTGCAAATATGTGGTAGGCAGGTGACGCTCACCTAGTCTGGCTTTTGGCCCATAAATCATCTATGTCAGGAGTTCCCTTTTTACTTAGGAAGATGGTAGGTAGAAGTCCCAATCCAGATAAAAAGGTATAAATGAAAGTATCTTTAAGAACATCTGAGCCTCAGTGTTGGCTCAGAGGTTAAAGCGTCTGCCTGCAGTGTGGGAGACCTGGGTTCAATCCCTGGGTCAGGAAGATCCCCTGAAGAAGGAAATGGCAACCCACTCCAGTGTTCTTGCCTGGAGAATCCCATGGATGGAGGAGCCTGGTGGGCTACAGTCCACGGGGTCGCAAAGAGTCAGACACGACTGAGCGACTTCACTTTCACTTTCTTTAAGAACATCTAAAACAAGGTAAGTGGGCATAAGGCACCAGATGAAACCATGCTCTCTGCATCATTTTGCTGGATCTTTTGTATCCATAAATAGTGATCTGAAGGCTTCAGACCTTTCATCTTGGCCTCTGTTCAGTGTTTGGTAATTTTTAATCCTTTCAAACGTTATTTGGTGTTTATGATTTCCTTTTCAAAAATTACATAACCATTTAGTGAGATTTCGTTTCTATTTCCTGGAATGTAGTGTTTAATTCTACTGTAGTCACTTTTTAGAAAAAAAACTTTTTTATTTTGTATTGAAGTATAGGCGATTAACATATAATGGTGTGATAGTTTCAGGTGGACTGCAAAGGGACTCAGCCATACATATACAGGTATCCATTCTCCCTCAAAGCCTACTCCTATCCAGGTTGCCACATAACATGGAGCAGATCCATGTGCTATACAGTAGGTCCTTGTTGGTTATCCATTTTATATACAGCAGTGTGGACGTGGCCATCCCAAAGTCCTTAACTATCCCTTCCCCTGTCCTTTGCCCTGGCAGCCATAAGTTTGTTCTCTAAGTGTGTGAGTCTGTTTCTTTTTTTTTTTTTTAACTTTTTATTTTGTATTGAGGTATAGCTGATTATACCATCAGTTCATTTCAGTCGCTCAGTCATGTCCGACTCTTTGCAACCCCATGGACCGCAGCACTCCAGGCCTCTCTGTCCTTCACCAACTCCTGGAGGTTACTCAAACTTGTGTCCATTGAGTCGGTGATGCCATCCAACCATCTCATCCTCTGTCGTCCCCTTCTCTTCCACCTTCAATCTTTCCCAGCATCAGTGTCTTTTCAAATGAGTCAGCTCTTCGCATCAGGTGGCCAAAGTATTGGAATTTCAGCTTTAGCATCAGTCCTTCCAGTGAATATTCAGGACTGATTTCCTTGAGGATGGACTGGTTGAATCTCCTTGCAGTCCAAGGGACTCTCAAGAGTCTTCTCCAACACTACAGTTAAAAAGCATCAATTCTTTGGTGCTCAGCTTTCTTTATGGTCCAACTCTCACATCTATACGACTGTTGGAAAAACCATAGCCTTGACTAGATGGACCTTTGTTGGCAAAGTAATGTCTCTGCTTTTTAATATGCTGTCTAGGTTGGTCATAGCTTTCCTTCCAAGGAGTAAGTGTCTTTTAATTTCATGGGTGCAGTCACCATCTGCAGTGAATTTGGAGCCCCCCAAAATAAAGTCTGTCACTGTTTCCACTGTTTTTCCATCTATTTGCCATGAAGTGATGGGACCAGATGCCATGATCTTCGTTTTCTGAATGTTGAGCTTTAAGCCAACTTTTTCACTCTCCTCTTTCACTTTCACCAAGAGGCTCTTTAGTTCTTCACTTTCTGCCATAAGGGTGGTGTCATCTGCATATCTGAGGTTATTGGTATTTCTCCCGGCAATCTTGATTCCAGCTTGTGCTTTTTCTATCCCAGCGTTTCTCATGGTGTACTCTGCATATAAGTTAAATAAACAGGGTGACAGTATACAGCCTTGGCATACTCCTTTCCTGATGTGGAACCATTATACCATAGGCTGACAATATAGCTGATCATACCATATGGGAAGACTATAGCCTTGACTATATGGATCTTTGTCAGCAGAATAATGTCTCTGCTTTTCAACACACTGTCTAGGTTTGTCATAGCTTTCCTGCCAAGAAACAGGTGTCTTTGATTTCATGGCTGCAGTCATCATCCCCTTCTGTTTGCCATGCAGTAATGGGGCTGGAGAAGGCAATGGCAACCCACTCCAGTACTCTTTCCTGCAAAATCCCATGGATGGAGGAGCCTGGTAGACTGCAGTCAGTGGGGTCGCTAAGAGTCAGACACAATTGAAGCGATGTAGCAGCAGCAGCAGCAATGGGGCTGGATGCCATGATCTTAGTTTAATATTTAGTTTTAAGTCAACTCTTTCACTCTCCTTTCACCCTCATCAAGGAGCCCTTTAGTTCCTCTTTGGTTTCTTCCATTTGAGTGGTATCATCCACATATCTGAGGTTGTTGTTTCTCCCACCTGTCTTGATTCCAGCTTGTAACTCATTTAGCCCGGCATTTCTCATGATGTGCTCAGAATATAAGTTAAACAAACAGGGTGATAGCAGACAGCCCTGTCGTACTTCCTTCTCAATCTTGAACCAGTCAGTTGTCCCATACAGGGTTCTAAACGTTGCTTCTTGACCCTCATACAGGTTTCTTGAGAGACAGGTAAAATGGTCTAGTATTCCCATCTCTCTAGAGCTTTCCACAGTTTATTATGATCCACACAGTCAAAGGCTTTGGTGTAGTTGATGAAACAGAGGTCGATGTATTTTTTGGAATTCCCTTGCTTTATGATCCAGCGAATGCTGGCAATTTGATCTAAGGTTTCTCTGCCGTTTCTAAATCCAGCTTGAATACCTGGAAGTTCATGGTTCACATATTGTTGAAGCCTAGCATGCAAGATTTTAAGCATGACCTTACTAGCATTGGAGATGAGTGTAGTTGTCCGATGGTTAGCATATTCTTTAGTACTGCCCTTCTTGGGAATTGGGATGGCGACTGATGCTCCAGTATTTTGGTCACCTGATGCTAACAGCTGACTCACTGGAAAAGTCCCTAAGGCTGGGAAAGATTAAGATGAGATGGCTGGATGGCATTGCTGACAGAATGGACATGAACTTGGGCAAACTTTGGGAGGTGGTGAGGGACAGAGAGCTTGGCATGCTTCAGTCAATGGGGTTGCAAAGAGTCAGACGTGACTGGGTGACTGAACAACAGCAACAGTAGCTGATTCACAATGTTGTGACTTCAGCTGGACAGCAGAGTGACTCAGCCATATACATGTATCCATTCTCCCCCAAACTCTCCTCCCATCCAGTCTGCCACAGAACATTGAACAGAGTTCCCTGTGCTATACAGTAGGTCTTTGTTGGTTATCTATTTAAAATATAGCAGTCACTTCTGTACAATGGTTTCCTAAGTAATAGTTCAACACTGCCATTCTTTAATATCAGGTCTAATATGTTCACTTCTTTAGAAGCTGTCCATGAAAAGTTTATTCTCAGAAATCTTTTTTGTCTCCTTTCTATGCCTTTTTATTTTCTTTTGGAGTCTTTCTACAAGAAATTATCAAGTGTTTTGGGACTAACAGAAGTTTCCCATCTTCTTTCTACACTCCGTTTCATAGCAGGGCTAGTCATGCGCTAGGCAGCCTAGAATCATTAGTACATTTTATTATTTAATTGCTGACTCCCATAGTATTTCCCTAACAAATGAAAAAGCTTTTACTTTGACAAGAGTATTGTCATTCCAGTATATCCCCATTGTCTTTTTAGAATCTGAATCTTGGGTATCTTTATATTTTCACGTCTGGGAGATAGAGTTCACTGACAGTGGATTTTTATCTTTGTTTCTTTGCAGATGTTCGCACACAAGCCATGTACCAGATGATGGATCAAGGCTTTGTAGGACTTATATTTTCCTGCTTCATAGAAGATAAAAATACAAAGGTATTGTGTGTGCGTGTCTCTCTGTGGATGTAGGCATGTAGGCACGTGCAGGTATAAATACACACAGAGAATAAAGATCTTTGGGAATTTGCATAGTATGTCCAGGGAAGATTTCAATGAGCAGGGTCATTGAGTCAGGAGCTGAAGACTGAAGGAGCAAGTCTTGCAGATTTCTTGGGGGAAGAGCATTCAAGGCAGGGGAAAAACCCAGTGAAAAAACCCTGCAGTGAGCATGGAACATTTGCGGGGATATCGAGGAAGTCAGCATGGCTGCAACACTACCCTCTGTTCCAACTTGCCTCCATCAGTCCCAGTTTCACCCCATTGCCCCCAGTCTCCTATTCAGGCCACACCTTTCCTTCTTGGAAGTATCCTGGTTTGGATAACTCGTGTGCTCATCCTCCAGTGAGGTCTGGGGTGGAGGGTGCTGGTGGGGACATAGGGAAGGAGGGGGTGCAGAATCCATGACATCCATGAAACCAGTTAGGGAGAAACTGCAGTAACTGGGGAAGAGATAATGGACATTTGACTACAGCAGTAGGAGTGGAGTCAATGAGAAGTGGCCAGATTCTGTATATTTTTTGGTGGCTAATCATAGTAACAAGCGCCACCATTTATCACATATTATATGGCACTTAGTCATTACGTATTTGACATAAATATGCTCAGACCCTGACAACAGCCTCTGAGGGTTATTATTATCCATATTTTCTGGATGAATAAGCTCAGAGTAGTTAAGCAGCTCAGTCAATGGCTAGTCTTGCCATTCTTGGGGAAGATCCCCTGGAGAAAGACATGGCAACCCACTCTGGTATTCTTACCTGGAGAATCCCATGGACAGAGGAGTCTGGCTGGCTATAGTCCATAGGGTTTCAAAAAGTCAGACATGACTGAAGCAACTTAGCACACACGCCATTCTCTATTTAGAGTGCCTCTGTCTGAGTTTTATGTTCTGATCAAGAACTTTTACTATGTGTCACTGCAAATGAAAAGAAAATTTCAAACTGCAACTGTGAATTTTGCCAGCTCACCAAGTGTGTTTTTAGTACATTAGTTATAGTCTCAGGATCTATGTTCATAGTGAATAGTCTTCATAATATCACTCTTGTGAAAACATTAAAGTTCAGTATCTTGAACTTCATAGTTCATTTGAAATGCTTCTGGCTTTGGCATTATAAATTTATTTACTGTCATTATTGATAGTTACAGAATCAGTTTGTCAATTTCCAACAAAGGAGTCTGAATGGTCTCCTGTTTCTTGGGTCTCACATTTGTGACCATTTCTCTGCTGTCATATGAGCAGATGTTTCATTGTAGCCATTTCATGTTGACTGAGTATTTTATCCTTCTTACAGAAGCTGTTTTATGCATATTCCATCTTTAGAGATCTCTTCTAATCTTCCAGTCCCAGAGGGGCATTTGAGTTTTAGCTTACAGTCTATTAGGTTGCTGTACTTTTTTCAGTACTAATCCTCTGTGTGACTTTTATTTCTTTTTTTCTTTCTGTTTTTTTTTTTTTTTTTTTTTTAAGACTGGACGGGTACTCTATACTTGCTTTCAATCCATACAGGCCCAAAAGAGCTCAGAGTAAGTATGACAGAGATAAATGTATGTATTGGTGGGTTAATCTCCAGTCCAGGGAATTGATTGTTTTGTTTCATTTTATTAATATTTCTCTCATTAGTAAGACATGAAGAATTCTGTAGTCTACTTATACTTACTAACATCTCTGTGAGGAGTTAGCATCTCTTTAGTATCTTGGATACTGTGGATCTACAAAGCTAGGCTAACATAAGCAGTCTGGACATTGCAATTACATCATTACAGCCCTGTCCCAGATTTCCTTTCCAGTATTATTCTAAACTGAGTTGCACTGTTAACTTTTCCCTTCTCTGATGAATTGTGAAACAAAGACTGAGTATGCAGTCTTAAAGACTGGTATAAGCTCTTGTGTTTCCTGTGCCATAAACTTGATTTTAGACTTACAGCATCTCATTGAAATGTTTACCTAGCTTACTTCCTTCATTGAAATTTAGTTCAAGCTAAATTAGCAAATACAGTATCTACTGTATCCCATACACTGTGGCATGTACCAAGTAGGCAGAGATGAAAGCCACGGTCAATATCTCATTGGGAGACAGAAGCAAAAAATGCTTCAGATTTTTTTCCTACAGTGTTGGTCAATTTCTTATAATATCATTGTTTGAAAGAGCAAAGACCTGGGGAAAAGAACAGATGTCTCTCAGTACAGTATAATAGAATAATATTCGGCTATTAAAAATAGGAGGAAGCTCAGAAGTGATACATAAACATCTCCAAGATACATTGTTAAATAGTAAAAGGCAAGGTACAAGAATAGTATATATAGAATGCTATATCATTCATGAATATCTGGACCAAAACACATCAGTCACCGCAGCAGAGAGGAAGTGGGAAGACTTCGCTGTATTTTTACATGGGTTTGGAATGTTGAATCATACACAAGGGTTACAGTTTTCATCACAGTAATAGATATATGTGTATAAAAATGCAGAATGGTACACATTTTATGATCAATAGTCTTACTCCTCAGGAGGAATGACTTCTTTCTCCAAATCTTGTTTTTAGTTCTTCTGATATTTCCTTTGATATCTCTAAATAACATACTTTTGATACTCTTTCTTGATTTACTAATTTTAGATATTAACTCTTCTTCTCACAAAGGAGGATTTAGCCCATTGATACCACCCCATCTCCATTCTGCCCAGTGTAGTTATATTCCTCCTTTCTGTTCTTCTGTTGTTACTTTTCTAACCTTAAGTAGTTTGCTGCTTTACTTATCCTATCAACAAGAGATAGCAGACACTATCTTTTGACTCCCTACTGTTACTGACAGATTGAATCAATATTCAGAAACATCTCAACAAAGACAATTCCAAGACCAGAGGACTTCACTGGTTAATTCTGCCACCCAGTTAAAGAAGGATTAACACTAATCCTTCTCAAACTCTTTCCAGAAGCCAAAGATGATATTGGATTCAGTGTGGTAATATTTTGTTGAGGATTTTTACATTTGTATTCATAATAACATTTTATAATTTTTTGTGATATCTTTGTCTATCTAGTTCTTATGTTGAACATCACTTGTATGCCAGGGTAAATCCCACTTGATCATGGTGTATTATCTTTTTAATATGCAAAAATACTCAACAAAAGACTACCATACTGAATTCAAAAGCACATAAGAAAATCAGTTGATTACTACTCCACATTAATAGAATGAAGAGGGGAAAAAAACACATGATGCACAAAAAGCATTTGACAAATTTAAAAGTCATAATAAAAACACTCAAAAAACTAGGGATCTAGGGAACATGTCTCAATATTTATAGGCTTTTATGAATCCCACAGCTAACATTTTACTCAGTGTTGAAAGACTGAAAGGTTTTTCCCATTAGATCAGGAACAAGACAAGGTTGCCCACTTTTATCACTTTTACTCAACATTTTACTGGTAGTTTCAGCCAAAACAATTAGGCAAAAACAGAAAAGGCATCCAAATTGGAAAGTAAAAGTAGAACTATTTGCTGGTGATGTGATCCTATATATAGAAAATGTTAAAGAAACACCCCAGAGCTACTAGAGTTGATAAACAAATTCAGCAAGGTACAGTGTTCAAAATCAGTTGTATTTCTATATACCAGCAATGAACCATCAAAAAAAGGACACTTTAAAAATCTATTTATGATGGCATCCAAATAATAAAATACCTCAGAAAAAAATTAACCAAAAATGGAAAGACTTATAAAGTTAAAACTAGGATACATTGCTGAAAGGAAGAATACCTAAATAAAGACATCCCTTGTTCATGAATCAGAAGACATAATATTGTGAAGATGACAGTACTTACCAAAGATTCAGTAAAATCCGTACAAAACTCCAATGACCCTTTTTCCAGGTATGAAAAAGATAATCCTCAAACTCATGAAATTCCAAAGTGTCCTGAAGAGTCAAAATATCAAAAAGAATCAAATTTGAGGAATCATACTTCCAGATTTCAGAACTTATTACAAAGGTTCACTAACTAAAGTTTGTGGATCTGGCAAAAGTAGAGACATAGAGACTAATAAAGTAAATAAAGCTGCTTATCTATGGCCAATTGGTTTTCACCAAATATGCTGATGTCATTCAATGAGGAAAGAAGAGTTTGTTTAATAAGTGGTGCTGGAACAACTGGTTGTCCATATACACTAGGTATAAAAATTAAATCAATGACCTAAACAGAAGAGCTAAAACTATAAAATGCTTAGAAGAAAACATAGTGGTAATTTTTCATGAAAGAAATTTTCTATAAAGAAAGCTGAGTGCTGAAGAATGGATGCTGTTGAACTGTGGTGTTGGAGAAGAGTCTTGAGAGTCCCTTGGACTGCAAGGAGATCCAACCAGTCCATCCTAAAGGAGGTCAGTCCTAGGTGTTCATTGGAAAGACTGATGTTGAAGCTGAAACTCCAATACTTTGGCCACCTGATGTGAAGAGCTGACTCATTTGAAAAGATACCAAAAAGCTGACTCATTTGAAAAGACACTGATGCTGGGAAAGATTGAAGGCAGGAGGAGAAGGAGACAACAGAGGATGAGATGGTTGGAGGGCATCACTGACTCGATGGACATAAGTTTGGGTAAACTCCAGGAGTTGGTGATGAATAGGGAGGCCTGGCATGCTGAGGTTCATGGGGTCGCAAAGAGCTGGACATGACTGAGCGACTGAACTGAACTGAAATTTTCATGACATTGGATTTGCTAATGGAATCTTATATATGACACCAAAAGCATGGATAACGAAAACAGATAAATTGGATTTCATAACAACTTTTCTGCATCAAATGACATTATCAAGGAAGCCAAATGACAAAAGGAGAAAATATTGCAAATCTGATATCTGAATGAGTCTAGTATCCAGAATGTATAAAATGACATCTTAAAAATTGGCACAGGACTTAAATAGATATTTCTCCAAAGTAAATGTGCAAAAGGTCCACAAGCACATGTCAAGATGCTCAACATCATTAATCACTTGGAAAATGCAAAGCAAAACTATAACGAGATCCCACCTTAATCCACTGAGTTGACATAATATTAAAAATGGAGAATAACAAGTGTTGACAGAGATGTGGAGAAATTACAACCTTCAGGCATTGCTGGTGGGGAATGTAAAATGTTGAGGCTGCTGTGAAAAAGTATCAGGGGGAGGTTCTCCAAAAAGTTAAACACAGAATTCTCATATGACATAGCAACTCTATTCCTAGGTATATACCAAAAAGAATTAAAAACAGGTACTCAAACACTTGGACATGAATATTCATAGCAGCACTGTTCACAATAGCCAGAAGTTGGAAACAACCCAAATGTCCATCAGTTGATGAATGGATAAACAAAATTTAGTATTGGTATATGCATTCAGTGAACTATTATTCATTGTAAAAATATGAATGAGGTACTGAAACATACTACAATGTGAACGATCTTGAAAACATTAATGCTAAATGAAGGAAGCCAAACAAAACAGGTCACGTATTGTAGGATTTCATTTATATGACGTATCCAGAATAGAGACAGAAAAACTGGTGTTTGGCATGGGTTGGTCAGAGGGAAGGATGGGGAGCAGTTGCTTTAATTGATATGGGATTTTATTTTGGGGTAATGAAAATTTATTAGAACTACATAGAGGTTGTGGTTTTACAACACTGTAAATGTACTAAATTCTATTGAATTGTTGCCTTTAAAATGGATAATTTTATGTTGTGTAAATTTCACCTCGACTTTTAAAAATGGGCAAAGGACTGAATTGCCACTTCTCCAAGGAGGATATACAGTGACCACAGAGACAGCTGCTCAACATCATTAGTCTTTAAGACCCGTAATGAGATACTAGGATGACTGTGGGCTTTCCTTGTGGCTCAAATGGTAAAGAATCCACTTGCAATGTGGGAGACCTGGGTTCTATCCTTGGGTCAGGAAGATCCCCTGGAGAAGGGAAAGGCTACCTCCTCCAGTACTCTGGCGTGGAGAATTCCATGGACTGTATAGTCCATGGAGTTGCAAAGAGTTGGACACGACTGAGCAATCTTCACTTTCTTTCACTTTCACTTTCCTGGCTTGCAAGATGGTTGCCTTCTCATTGTGTCCTCACGTAGCCTTTCCTCCATACATGTGGATGCCTGTTGTTAGTTTGCATGTCCAAGTTTCCTCTTCTTATAAGGGCAACAGTCAGATTGGACTTGGACCCAACCTTAACTGTCATTTTATTTTTATCACCTCTTCAAAGGCCCTTTCTCCAAATGCAGTCACCTTCTGAGGTACTGGGGCTTAAGGTTTCAACATTTGAATTTGGGTGGAGGGGGATACAATTCAGACCATAACAGGGAGTGACTGCTTAACAGGTATGGGCTTTCATTTTGGGGTGATGAAACTATTATAGAATTAGGTAACGGTAATGGTTGCACAATATTGTGAATGTACAAGTACCTGAATCACAGGCTTTAAAATGGTTATAGTGGTGAATTTTATGTTCTTTGAATTTTACCTCCAAAAAAACAGAGCTGGAGAGACCTGTAGATTAAAAGGTCTATCAATCATAATAGTCCTAGAAGTAGAGTTTGGTGCTGAAAATCCCCCTCTGCCCACTTATATTTAACTTTGTGCCTGAAGTCTCAGTGCAATAAAGCAATAAATTAAAAGCATATGGATTGGAAAAAATAAATCGATCCCCATTTGCATAAGACATGGTTGTCTGCATAGAAAATCCCAAGGAATTTATAAAAAAATTCCTAGAACTAATAAGTTCTGCTGCTGTCAATGTAAGTGATATCAACAGGATGCAGCGTCAACACACAAAGGGAATATTTCTATATGCTAGCAATAGAAAATCAGAAACAAATTTTTAGCACATTAATACAAAAAATGAAACAGGTGTAAAAATGTATAAAAATCTATCAAATCTACATGCTGAAGACCACAGAATATTGATGAAAGATATCAAAGAAAACCTAGTTAAATGGAAAGACATACCGTGTTTATGGACTGGAAGACTCAGCAGATTAATAGTCAAGATTTCAGTTCTCAAAATAATCTATAGATTTACAGCAATAGTCAAAAGTTCAGCAAGAGTGTTTGTAGATACAAACTGATTCTAGCATTTATATGGAAAGGCAAAGGAAGTTGAAAACCTTCATTTTGAAAAGGAAGAATAAAGTTGGTGGGATCACACTACCCAGCTTTAGGACTTATTATGAAATGATAATAAGACAGTGTGGTATCAGTTAACAGATAAACACCTAGATTAGTGGAACAGAATTGTGTTAAGAAATAGACCCCCACAAAGATTTTTGGCAAAACTGAAGAGCTATTTAGTAGAGAAAAGAGGACAGTTCGACTACCATATACAAAATAAACATCAGTCTAAATCTCATACCAAACAAAAATTTAAAGGAATCATAGGTCCAAACTGAAAACAGTATGGAAGTTTTAGGGGAAAAGATAGAAAATCTATAGAATATTGGGCTTGCCAACAATTTCTTATTCTTGGAACTGAAAGCATTTTCCATGAACTCATTTGCAAGAGAAAAGCAAAGTCACAGATGTAGAAAACAAAATTTTGGTTACCAGGGGGAAAAAGGAGGGTGCAGATAAATTGGGAGATTGGGATTGACATATACATACTACTATATATAAAATAGATAACTAATAAGGATCTGCTATACAAAAACCAAGATCATGGCATCTGGTCCCATCAACTTCATGGCAAATAGATGGGCAAACAATGGAAACAGTGAGAGACTTTATTTTCTTGGGCTCCAAAATCACTGCAGATGGTGACTGCAACCATGAAACTAAATGATGCTTGCTCCTTGGAAGAAAAGCTATGACCAACCTAGAGAGTGCATTAAAAAGCAGAGACATTACTTTGCCAACAAATGTCTGTCTAGTCAAAGCTATGGTTTTTCCAGTAGTCATGTATGAATGTGAGAGAGTTGGACCATAAGGAAAGGTGAGTGCTGAATAATTGATGCTTTTGAACTGTGGTGTTGGAGAAGACTCTTGAGAGTCCCTTGGACTGCAAGGACATCCAACCAGTCCATCCTAAAGGAAATCAGTACTGAATATACATGGAAGGACTGATGCTGAAGCTGAAACTCCAATACTTTGGCCCCTGATGCGAAGAACTGACTCATTGGAAAAGACCCTGATGCTGGGAAAGATTGAAGGCAGGAGGAGAAGGGGATGACAGAGGATGAGATGGTTGGATGGTATCACTCAGATGGATGGACATGAGTTTGAGCAAGCTCTGGGAGTTGGTGATGGACAGGGAAGCCTGGTGTGCTGCTGTCAATGGGGTTGCAAAGAGTTGGACATGACTGAGTGACTGAACTGAAAAACAAATTAGATACAGCACAGGGAACTCTTCTCAATCAATACTCTGTAATGACCTATATGGGAAATGAATCTTAATAAGAGTGGATATATATATATTTAACTGATTCAGTTTGCTGTACACCTGAAACTAACACAACATTGTAAATCAACTACATTATTTTTTTTTTAAAAAAACATTTTCCATAAAAGAAATATGTGAACACCTCATCAAAATTAAAAACTCTACAGATTGAAAGAAACTAAAGATAATGAAAACAGTAGCTACAGTAGGAAAATACTTCAAATCATTTATAAGACAAAAGACTTGTATCTAGAATATACAAAGAACTCCCAAAACTCAACAATAAAAAAGGAAACAACCCAATAAAAAGTGGGCAGAAGATATGAGCAGGTACTTCACCAAGAAGTATGTAAGAATGGCAAGTAAGCACATAAAAAGATGAACTGAACATCACTGTTCAGGAAAAGATACTGAACTCTTTAAGTACTGGGGAAGTGAAAATTGAAACTGCAATGAGATACCCCTACATACCTGTTGAGGTCCTTTAATGGACCAGAACCTGGTGATCCAGAATTGATGATAAGAAAGTAAAAGAGAGAAAGAAGCTGATATTCCTTGGTTTACGCAGAAAACCAATAAAGCTCTTGACACAGAGCTTGCATTGCTTCACATAAGCACCAGGCGCCCTCTCGAGGGGGTGAAGGCACAGTGCACCTTCTCAAGAGGGTCTTAGAAGCCTGGGCAAGAAAGTGAGCTCAGTGGGCTTCTGCACTCCAAAGAGTTAGCCTGAGAAAGAGAAAGACAGACATGGGCACCCAAGCTCTGATGGAGCAAAGGTGTTTTATTCAACATAGTGTGGGTATATATACTGTCTTACAAGGTAGCTATTTTCAGCAAAGATAAAAATCAAAAGTCCAGACTTACAAGTTATCATAAGGCAATCCATATCAAAGAGAGAGGGTTGTAAATAATCACTTTTACCATATGGTTCATAAAAAGGAAGAGGGTCATAAATAGTTACTTATCACCGTATGGAAAAACTAACGAAGTAAATGCATGCATTCTCAGCCATGGGAGCGGCTTGCCAACTCCTCAATAAAGAACAGAGGATTCATGACAGATCAAAAACAGCACACAGGAAGCCTCCTTTTAAATGCTTCCTGACACATACCCATTAGAGTCACTAAAATAAAATTAACAGTGCCAAATGCTGACAGGGATGCAGACTAGAATTCTCATGATGCTGGTAGAAGTGCACAATGGTATTGTCACTTTAGAAAACTCTTTGACAGTTTTGTATAAAATTTAATGTACACTTAATGTGTGACCCAGGAGTCTTACTCCATAGAGAACTGAACACAATTTCACACAAACCCTGTTTGCACATGTGTATGTATGTATGTGTATATATTTCCTAATTTATTCATAATTGCCACAAAGTGGAAGCAACCGAAATTCCTTCAATAGGTGAATGATTATGAAAGTCTAAGACTTCCATTGAAGAACTAATCAGCAGTAAAAAGGAATGAACTTAAAAGAAATTTACATTTAATTGCCTGCCCGGGGTCTTAGTTGTAGAATGCAGGATCTTTAGTTACCACATGTGAGATTTAGTTCCCTGACCAGGAATTGAATCCAGGACCCCTGCATTGTGAGCTCGGAGTCTTAACCACTGGACCACCAGGGAAGAGTCCCAGGAATGAACTTTTGATAACAAGCAACAACTTGGAAGAATTTCAGAGTCTGAGTAAAAGAAGTGAGTCTCCAAAGGCTACCTACAGTGGATTGCACTCATATGATAGTCTCATATCAAAATTAAGAAATAGAAAACTTATTCAGTCTAATTATCAAAGTAGAGACTGAAAATTGTGATTAGAGGGATGATGTGGGGTGGGAGGGGGGAGGGGGGTTCATGTTTGGGAGTTCGTGTACACCCGTGGCAGATTCATGTCAATGTATGCCAAAACCAACAGAGTACTGTAAAGTAAAATAAAGTAAAATGGAAGCTCTAAAAAAAAACCAAAAGGACCTATGATTTTAAAAGACAGCCATTAAAAAGAATACATTTGAATCAGTTCTAATAAGATGGATGAAACTGGAACCGATTATACAGAGTGAAGTAAGCCAGAAAGAAAAACAC
>SJYX01010882.1:58788-83399 GCA_006410675.1 Oreotragus oreotragus | reverse complement strand
TTTGAACTGTGGTGTTGGAGAAGACTCTTGAGAGTCCCTTGGACTGCAAGGAGATCCAACCAGTCCATTCTGAAAGAGATCAACCCTGGGATTTCTTTGGAAGGAATGATGCTAAAGCTGAAACTCCAGTAGTTTGGCCACCTCATGAGAAGAGTTGACTCATTGGAAAAGACTCTGATGCTGAGAGGGATTGGGGGCAGGAGGAGAAGGGGACGACCGAGGATGAGATGGCTGGATGGCATCACGGCCTCGATGGACATGAGTCTGAATGAACTCTGAGAGATGGTAATGAAGAGGGAGGCCTGGCGTGCTGTGATTCATGGGGTCGCAAAGAGTCGGACACGACTGAGCGACTGAACTGAACTGAACTGAACTGAAAGTCCATTCAGCTTCAGGAAATTTCAAGGTAATTCAAGATGTTATATAATTCTTTACATCAACAAACTAAAGGAGAAAAAGCACATGGTTAGATCAGTAGATACTGTGGAGATATCTGCTAAAAGTCATCCAACCAGTCCATTCTAAAGGAGATCAGCCCTGGGTGTTCTATCGAAGGAATGATGTTAAAGCTGAAACCAGTACTTTGGCCACCTCATGCGAAGAGTTGACTCATTGGAAAAGACTCTGATGCTGGGAGGGATTGGGGGCAGGAGAAAAAGAGGACGACAGAGATGAGATGGCTGGATGGCATCACTGACTCAATGGACTTAAGTTTGAGTGAACTCTGGGAGATGGTGATGGACAGGGAGGCCTGGCATGCTGCGATTCATGGGGTCGCAAAGAGTCGAACACAACTGAGCGACTGAACTGAACTGAATGGAAACTTTCCAGATACTTGTAACAACTCTGTTTCCCCTTTTACTAATGAAGAAATGAGCTCCAAGGTTAAAAAACTTTCTTGGAGTCACAAGGCTGGTGTACAGGGTCATTTTCAATGTCAAACGTTAATTTTCTCAAACTTTTTAAAAAATGCTCATTTGGCTACATGTTTCTTAGTTGTGGTATGTCTTAGCTGAGGCTTTTGGGCTTGGTTGCCTGGTGGCATGTGCGATCTTAGGTGCCCCATTAGTGCAGTAGGGCAGAAAACCTATGACCAGCCTAGACAGCGAATTAAAAAGCAAAGACATCACTTTGTTGACAAAGGTCCGTCTAGTCAAAGCTATAGTTTTTGCAGTAGTCATGTATGGATGTGAGAGTTGGACCATAAAGAAAGCTGAGCACCAAAGAATTGATGCTTTTGAACTGTGGTGTTAGAGAAGACTCTTGAGAGTTCCTTGGACTGCAAGGAGATCCAACCAGTCCATCTAAAGAAAATCAACCCTGAATATTCATTGGAAAGACTGAAGCTGAAGCTCCAATACTCTGGCCACCTGATGCAGAGAGTTGACTTATTAGAAAAGATCCTGATGCTGGGAAAGATTGAAGGCAGGACAAGAAGGAGAAGACAAAGGATAAGATGGTCGAGTGGCATCACTGACTTGATGGATTTGAGTTTGTGCAAACTCTGGGAGATGGTAAGGGACAGGGAAGCCTGGTGTGTTGCAGTCCCTGGGGTCACAAAGAGTTGGACATGACTGAACAATAACTATGTGTGATCTTAGTTCCCTGACCAGGGATGGAACCTGTGCCCCCTGCAGTGGAAGGTGGATTCTTAACTACTAGACTGCCATGGAAGTCCCTCAAACATTAATTTCTACCAGTCTGACAGATGAGTTAACAGTATGCCACCAGTAAAGTGGTTTTAGTGAGAGTGCCTATCTCCTGTTTGGCAGTTCTGACTTGCCAATTCATATTCTTTACTTTTCTATATAGAGTTATTTGTTCTTTCTCCCTGCTGATTTGCATAATTTCTGTATATGTTCTAGAAATTTCATCTTTTTGCCTGTCACATATGTTGCAAATATTTACTCCCAGGCTGACTTTGTTTATCACTGTTACCCTTCATTTTATTTATGCTTTTTGCTTTTCTTTCAAAGACCTTTCTTTTCATGATGATAAATAATAGTTTTATGTATTTTTTTTCCTATGTTATGGACCTATAGTTTTGAATAGCAGATTGGGTGGCAAATAACATTCTTTCTGACTATAATGAGAATACTTCTGATGTTCCACCATTAAGTATGAGTTTGTTATGATTATGTGGTAGACACCCTCTATTCCTTTATTAAGTTAAGGAAGTTTCTAATTCTAGTTTACTGAGAATTTTTAATAATTGTCTCAAGTTTTATCAAATACATATTTGTTATTTCCTGAGATGATAATGAGAGTGAAAAAGTTGGCTTAAAGCTCAACATTCAGAAAACTAAGATCATCGCATCTGGTCCCATCACTTCATGGAAAATAGATGGGGAAACAGTGTCAGACTTTATTTTTCTGGGCTCCCAAATCACTGCAGATGGTGACTGCAGCCATGAAATTAAAAGACGCTTACTCCTTGGAAGAAAAGTTATGACCAACCTAGATAGCATATTCAAAAGCAGAGACATTACTTTGCCAGCAAAGGTCTGTCTAGTCAAGGCTATGATTTTTCCTGTGGTCATGTATGGATGTGAGAGTTGGACTGTGAAGAAAGCTGAGCGCCAAAGAATTGATGCTTTTGAAGTGTGGTGTTGGAGAAGACTCTTGAGAGTCCCTTGGACTGCAAAATCCAACCAGTCCACTCTAAAGGAGATCATTCCTGGGTGTTCTTTGGAAGGACTGATGTTGAAGCCGAAACTCCAGTACTTTGGCCACCTCATGTGAAGAGTTGACTCATTGGAAAAGACTCTGATGCTGGGAGGGATTGGGGGCAGGAGGAGAAGGGAACAACAGAGAATGAGATGGCTGGATGGCATCACTGACTCGATGGAAATAAGTTTGGGTGAACTCCAGGAGCTGGTGATGGACAGGGAGGCCTGGCATGCTGCAGTTCATGGGGTCGCAGAGTTGGACACGACTGAGCGACTCAACTAAAGTGAACTGAGATGATAATGTTGTTTCCCTTTAAAGTTAGTAAAGGTAATGATTTACATTGAAAGTTTTTAAAACAGTGAACTGTTGTTACATTCCTGAGATAAACCCTATTTTGCCATGATATATTGTTCTTTTAACAAAGTAGATTCTAGTTGATAATATTTGGCTTAAGATTGTTATATCTGTGTTCATATGTGAGATTAGTCTGCAGTGTTCTTATCTTATACTTCTCTGGTTTTGGTATCAGGATTATTAGGTTATAAAATAAGTTGGATTTTTTTCTCTTGTTTGGAAAGACTGCATAGCATAATAAGAACAAGGCTCTATAGTCAGATGCTTTGGGTGGAATCTTGATTTTCTGCTATCTTGATGTCTAACACTATAGGTTACTTTCACCTATTTTTGAACCATATGTAAATAGAGCCATATATGTACTCTTTTGAGTCTAGTTTCTATCAATCAGTATTATGTTTGTTAGGTTCATCCATGTGGTTACAGGAAGCAACAGTTTAGTAATTCTCATTGCTGTATAGTGTTCCACTGTCTGAATATACCATACTTTGTTTATTCATTCTTTTATTGAGAGATAATTTCAGGTTTTAAAAGGCTTTTACAAATTATGCTGCTATGAATATTCTTGTGAACAGATGTACATTTACTATATATTTCTGTTGGGTACATATCTAGGAGTGGAATGCATATGTATATATGTATATATTCAGCTTTAGTAGATAATGCAGCAGTTTTCAAGTGTCTTTATTGCTTTTCACTCCTAATACCAATGTTGGAGAGTTGCTTCCTGCACATTCCTGCTAATACTCAGTAACATCTGTCTTGTTCATTTTTGCCATTCTGGTAGAGTATTGCACTGTGGCTTTATTTTGCATTTTGTTGGTCACTTGTAAAGTTGAAAACTTTTTCTTTTTTTTTAGTTCTAGCATTTTATTATTATATGAACAGCATCTGTCTTACACACATATGTGGGCTTCCCTGGTGGCTCAGCTGGTAAAGAATCTGCCTGCAATGCGAGAGACTTGGGTTCAATCCCTGGGTTAGGAAGATCCCCTGGAGAAGGGAACGGCTACCCACTCCAGTATTCCAGCCTGGAGGATTCCATGGAATATAGTCCACGGGGTCACAAAGGGTAGAATATGACTGAGTGACTTTCACTATACACATACATAGTCCTTGAATTAAACTCTGTGCTCACATTCCCAAATAGATTAAGCCCTGTGTTCCTAACCCCAAAATTAAAGTCAAATAATCAGGATGTTTTTATTCAGGTCCATAACATGTGATAACAATTTATTAGGTTGTGTTAGTTAAAATTACTTTTGGTTGAGAACCAAGTAAAATTTTTAAAAAATAATGCCTTTAGCAACGTTAAAGTTTAAATCTCCATCATGGGAAAAAAAAGTAAACAAGTTGACTGTTTTACCTAGGTAAATGTGTACTCAGTCACTCAATCGTGTCTGATTCTTTGCGACTCCATGGACTACACAGCGTGCAAGGCTCCTCTGTCCATAGGCTCTCCCAGGCAGGAATACTGGAGTGGGTTGCCATTTCCTTCTCCAGAGGATCTTCACGACCCAGGGATCGAACCCATGTTTTCTGTGTCTCCTGCATTGGCAGGCAGATTCTTTACCACTGAGCCACTTGGGAAGCCTGAAATATGAATTAAGTATCAGCGCAGTCAAGGAATAGACATATCCAACACTTCCGAAGTTTCCCTCTGTTGTTTTTTGTTTTGTTTCATTTAATTTTGTTTTCATGGCAAGAAGACAGCATGAGAGCTACCCTCAACAAAATTTGAAATCCACAATACTGTATGTCCACTGAATAACTACACCTCTTTCCCCTACCCACATCCACTGGCAACCAGTACTGTATGCTCTGCTTAGACCATCTTAGATTCCTTATATAAGTGGAATCATGAAGTATCTGGCTTTCTGTGATGGCCTGTTCAATTGGGTACAATGTCCTCCATATTCATCCACGTTGTTCCAAATTGTAGATTTCCTTGTTTTTTTTTTTTAATATTGAATGATATTCCTACACACACACACATATATATTACACTTTATAATATGTATGCATATGACAGTTTTATCGTTCATCTAGATAAAACTTGGGTTGTCTCCATATCTTGTTTATTGTGAGTAGTGCTGCAGTGATCATGAGAGTCCAGATATCTCTGAGATCCTGGTTTCATTTCCTTTGTATATATGCTCAAGAGTGTAATTGCTGGATCATATGGTAGCTCTTTCCTTTTCTCCTTTGCTTTTCGCTTCTCTTCTTTTCACAGCTATTTGTAAGGCCTCCCCAGACAGCCATTTTGCTTTTTTGCATTTCTTTTCCATGGGGATGGTCTTGATCCCTGTCTCCTGTACAATGTCATGAACCTTATTCCATAATTCATCAGGCACTCTATCTATCAGACCTAGGCCCTTAAATCTATTTCTCACTTCCACTGTATAACCATAAGGGATTTGATTTAGGTCATACCTGAATGGTCTAGCGGTTTTCCCTACTTTCTTCAATTTAAGTCTGAATTTGAAATAGATGGGGAAACAGTGTCAGACTTTATTTTTTTGGGCTCCCAAATCACTGCAGATGGTGACTGCGGCCATGAAATTAAAAGACGCTTACTCCTTGGAAGAAAAGTTATGACCAACCTAGATAGTATATTCAAAAGCAGACATTACTTTGCCGACTATGGTCCGTCTAGTCAAGGCTATGGTTTTTCCAGTAGTCATGTATGGATGTGAGGGTTGGACTGTGAAGAAGCCTGAGCGCTGAAGAATTGATGCTTTTGAAGTGTGGTGTTGGAGAAGTCTCTTGAGAGTCCCTTGGACTGCAAGGAGATCCAACCAGTCCATCCTAAAGGAGATCAGTCCTGAATGTTCATTGGAAGGACTGACATTGAAGCTGAAACTCCAATACTTTGGCCACCTGATGCGAAGAGCTGACTTATTGGAAAAGACCTTGATGCTGGGAAAGATTGAGGGCAGGAGAAGGGGACGACAGAGCATGAGATGGCTGGATGATCGCTGACTTGATGGACGTGAATCTGAGTGAACTCCGGGAGTTGGTGATGGACAGGGAGGCCTGACGTGCTGCAATTCATGGGGTTGCAGAGTCGGACACGACTGAGCCACTGAACTGAACTGATGGTATCTCTGTTTTTAGTTTTTTGAGAAACCTCCATACTGTTTTTCCCAACAATGGCACACAAGGGTTTATTTCAATTTCTCCAACTCACTGCCAGCACTTACCTTTTTAAATATTAGTCATCCTAACAGATGTGAGGCAATATCTTGTAGTTTTCATTTGCATTCCCTGATGAATTGATAAATTGATTACCTTATACCTGCTGGACTTTTGTATGTCTGGAGATTTCTGTCCTAGTCCTTTTTCAGTTTTTAATTGGATGTGTGTGTATGCTCAGATGCCTACTCATGTCTCTTGGCGACCCCATGTACTATGGCCCTCCAGGCTCCTCTGTCCATGGGGTTTCCCAGGCAAGAATACTGGAGTGCTATTTCCTTCTCCAGGGGATTTTCTCAACCCAGGGATCAAACCCACAGCTCCTCCATCGGCAGGTGGGAACTTTACCACTGAGTCACTTGGGAAGTTAATTGGATGACTTTTATTTTTGCTTTAAAGTTGTAGGAGTTCATTTTTTATTAGTTTTTATTAGAGTATAGTTGACTTACAATATTGTGTTAGTTTCTGCTCTATAGCAAAGTGAGTCTGTTATACATATACATATATCCACTCCTTTTTAGATTCTTTCCCATACTATATGGCTTATTATATTCAGTAGAGTTCCCTGTTGTATGCAGTAGGTGCTTATTGATTATGTATTTTATACATAATAGTGTGTATATGTTAATTCCAGTCTCCCAACTTATCCCCCTGCCCCCACACCACTCACTTTTCCCCTGGTAATCATTAAGTTTGTTTTCTACATCTGTGACTCTGTTTCTGTTTAGGAATTCCTTATATATTTTGGGTATTAACTCTTTAGGAGATATGTGGCTTGCAAATTTTTTTAAAATTTTTATTGCAGAATATTTGTTTTACATGTTGGGCTGGTTTCACTTGCAAATATTTGATGCCAGTTCTTAATTTTAAATACATATCATTTCCCCCCACTTTGGAGCTCTTTGTATGCTGTTTAAGAAAATTTCTCCTACCTGAAGTTCATTCAGATGTTGTACTTTTTACCTCGAAGTTTTATTTTTCCACCTTTCACATTTAGATCTATAATAACAAATGGATTTGATTTTTGTGTATGGTCTGAAGCTGGGGGCAAGATCAACTTTTTTCATATCACTTTCAGTCAGAAATATTTATTGAATATACCATTTCTTTGCCATCAGTCATGCATTCATTTATGTGTTCATGTTACTGAATTCTTGGTTCTATTTGTCTCTCCTTGTACCAGTACTACACTGTCTTGATTACTGTAGCTTTACAGCAGGTCTTGCATTTGATAATATATGAATCCTCCAGCTGTGTACTTTTAAATATTGCCTCAGCTATTCTTAGTCCTTTGCATTTCTACACAAATTGCAGAATTTAGCTTCTCAATATCCCCAGGAAAAAGACCTGCTGGGATGCTGATTAAAATTGCCTAAATATATATAGCTCAATTCAGGGAAACCTGACATTTTTGAAGTGAGGTCTTCCACTCCATGAGCATGTTATATCCCTCCTTTTGTGTGGGTATTCAGTTCCTCTCAGTAATATGTTATAATTTTCAGTATAGAGGCCTTGCTTGGATGTATTATTGCACATCCTTTGTTGGGTGTATTCCTAGATATTTGATGTTTGTTTTAAAACTACTGTAAAGCTATCATAAATGGCATCATTTTAAAAAGCTTATTTTCTACTTTTTGGCTAGTATATAGGAATTCAGTGGATTTTTTGTAAGTTGGTCTTGTGCCCAGTGACCAACTTAAATTTGCTTATTCTAATTGTGTGTGTGTGTGTGTGTACAGCTCAGTCATGTCCAACTCTTTGCAACCCCATGGGCTATAGCCCACTAGGCTCCCTCTGTCTATAGGATTTTCCAGGCAAGAATACTGAAGTGGTTTGCCATTTCCTTCTCCAGGGGATTTTCCCAACCCAGGGAACCCAAGTCTCCTGCATCTTCTGCATTGGCAGGCAGCTTCTTTACTACTGGCACCACCTGGGAAGCCTTTTGTATAATTTTCTACACACACAATCAGACCATTTGTGAATAATCACAATTTTCTTTCTTCCTTATCTATATGCCTTTTATTTATTTTTTATTGCCTCACTAAATTTGCTAGGGCTTTCAGGGATAGTATCAGGCAGCCTTGTTTATTCTCACATTCAGGGAAATGGGTTTTAATAATTTACCAGAAAGTGTGATGCTTGCTGTAGATTTTCAACAGATACTCATTATCTGTTTAAGAGAATTCTTCTCTTAGCTATACCATGAAAGTGAAAGTCAGTCAGTTGTGTCCGACTCTTTGTGACCCCATGAACTGTATAGTCTATGGAATTCTCCAGGCCAGAATACTGGAGTGGGTAGCTGTTCCCTTCTCCAGCAGATCTTCCCAACCCAGGGATCAAACCCAGGTCTCCTGCATTGCAGGTGGATTCTTTACCAGCTTGAGCCACAAGGGAATCCCCCACTATACCTTAGCTATATATATATTTTTTATCATTGTAATAGTTGTATGTGCTGACACAGGCTACATCAGACTGGAATTTCTCTTTATTAATCACCTCATCCCTTCTGAGGGTGTAGATTTTTCCCTTGCTATTTAAATTATATTTATTTATTTTTGGCTGCACTGGGGATTGGGCTTTCTCTCATTGTGGCAAGCAGGGGCTACTCTCTGAATGCAGTGTGTGTGGTTTCTCTCATTGCAGAGCAGGGGTTCTAGGCTCTCAGGCTTCAGTATTTGCAAGACATGGGCTCAGCAGTTGTAGCTCACAGACTCTAGAGCACAAAGCTCCATAGTTATGGCACACAGGCTTATTTGCTCCACGGCACATGGCATATTTAGGGGGGTGACTGTCAATCTCAAGGTCTTCACTGTAGCTCAAATGGTAAATAATCTGCCTGTGATGCAGGACACCCAGGTTCAATCCCTGGGTCGGGAAGATCCGCTGGAGGAGAGAATGGCCACCTACTCCAGTATTCTGGCCTGGAGAATCCCATGGACAGAGGAGCCTGGCAGGCTATAGTCTGTGGGCTCACAAAGAGTCGGACATGACCAAGTGACTAACCCTATGTGGGATCTTCCCGAATCAAGGATCGAACCTGTGTGTCCTACATTGGCAGGTGGATTCTTTACCACTGAGCCACCAGCCAAGCCCTTCCTCACTATTTAAATCTCTTTGTTTTTTTTTCCCCCCGGGTTTTCTCTGAGTCAATTATGGTAATTTATATTTCCTAGAAAATTGTCCATTCCATCTAACTTTTCCATTTCTTGGCTTGAGGAAATACACATATTTAAAAAGTATTTTTATTTAAAAATATTTTATTTTTATTAAATAAACATTTAATAAAAAATGTTTATTTTTCAAATGTTTCATTTTCTTTGTAGCATTTATCACTGTGCTGTGCTATGGCTTCAGTCATGTCTGACTCTGTGTGACCCCATGGACTGTAGCCTGCCAGGCGCCTCTGTCCATGGAACTCTCCAAGCAAGAATACTGGAGTGGGTTGCCATGCCATCATTAGGTTCTCTTGATCAACTCAATTTCTTTATTTTCTTTTTTAAAAAATATTCTGTTTTTCTCTTTTTTTTTTTTATTTTATTTTATTTTTTTTTTAAATTTTTTTTTATTTTTTTGTATTTATTTATTTTTTTACACGAACTCCCAAACATTGTATGTTTTATTATTGCTGTGTTGTTCTTATTTTTATCTTATTCTAAATTCTTGAGGTAAAAACTAAGTTTATTTTCTGTCTCCCTTGTTTTCTGATAAATACATTTAAGGCCATAAATTTTCCTCCTCACTTGTCTCCATTACATAGGTTTTGTTGTATGGTAGTTCCAGTGAGGTTTTTTAACTTCTAAATCATTTTGTTTTCTGGTTTTATTTCCTCTTCAACTTGAGAGTTATTTAGAAATACATTTAAAAATTTCCAGGTGTGTGGATCTGCACTGGAGTTTGAGGGCATATTTTTTCTATTTATGTTAATTTTTAACAGTATGTGATGGTAGCTGTCCCCTGTGTGATATCAGCATTATGGAAGTTTTTTGGTTATTTCTTTTGTTACTAGAACAGGGATCCACAAAATACAGCTTGTAGGCCACATGGGCCTGGTGCCTATTTTGGAAATCAAGTTTTCTTGGAATACAACCATGCCCATTTGTTTACATACTACCTATGACTTGTTGCGTGCTGTGGCCCATGGGGTCGAGAAGAGTCAGACATGACTGAGCAACTGAACTGATGACTAATTTCCAGTTAACAACTGGAAAGCTGAATTGTTTTAACCGAGACCTTGGGGCCCACACAGCTTAAAAAATTTACTATTTGGCCTGTCCATGAAAAGGTTGTTGCCTGACTTAAAACATGGTCAACTTTTATAACTTTTTCATATGAACTGAAAGATATGTGTATTGTCTTGAGTCTAAGTTCCTTATAGCATTGTATGACTGTGTATGTGTGAGTTTATTCCTGTACTTGGGATTCCCTGGTGGCTCAGACAATAAAGCATCTGCCCACAATACAGGAGACCCAGATTCGATCCCTGGGTCAGGAAGATCCCCTGGAGAAGGAAATGGCAACCCACTTCAGTACCTTTGCCTAGAAAATTCCATGGATGGAGGAGCCTGGTGGGCTATACAGTCCATGGGGTCGCAGAGTTGGACACGACTGAGCAACTTCACTTTATTCCTGTACTTTATTCTGTTCCATTGGTCTATTGTCTGTTTCTTATGCCAGTACCATAGTCTTCTGATTACTGTTGCTGTTATACAGATCCTTATTTCTTTCCTCATTGAGAGAGATGTATATAAACCTCCCATTGTAACTAAATTTGTTTACTTCCTATAGTTTAATCATGGTTAGCTTTATGTGGGCTTCCCTCATGGCTCAGCTGGTAAAGAATCTGCCTGCAATGCAGGAGACCTGGGTTCGATCCCTGNCTGTTATACAGATCCTTATTTCTTTCCTCATTGAGAGAGATGTATATAAACCTCCCATTGTAACTAAATTTGTTTACTTCCTATAGTTTAATCATGGTTAGCTTTATGTGGGCTTCCCTCATGGCTCAGCTGGTAAAGAATCTGCCTGCAATGCAGGAGACCTGGGTTCGATCCCTGGGTGGGGAAGATCACTTGGAGAAGGCAACAGCTACTCACTCCATTATTCTGGCCTGAAGAATCCCATGGACAGAGGAGCCTGGTGGGCTAAAGTCCACGGGGTCGCAAAGAGTCAGACACGACTGAGCAACTAATATACTGACTTTGTGTATTCTTAAGCTGTATTGTTAGTGCATAAAGAATGGATAAAGGTTCATAACTTTTTATATTTTTTCTTCCTAAACTGTGAAGTGTCTTTCTTTGTCCCATCTATTTATGCATATATTTAAGTATACCTTAAATGCTTTCTTTGTAAAGAATATTATTATTTGATTCCTGTAGCTGTTACACAGTAATAGTTGAACCTCTTAGGATGAGGAGGTTCAACTATATATATTAGGAAAAATAATAAATAAAATTAAAGGAGAAAGATTCTTACTTGGGTAGAAGAAGTCTGGAGATGGGTGTTCCAGGACTCTGCGATATTATCAGACTCCTACCTTCTGCTTCACCATCTTGGTGTATGGTTTCCATCCTAAGGTCCCCTCGTGGTCCCCGAGACTTCTGGAGCTCCAGCCAGCACATCTCCATTGAGGGACAGAAGGAGGAGGAAAGGTAGGAGGACAAAAAGGATCTGGGCCCAGGTCTGCTGGTTTGTAATAAGTAACCCTCCCAGACNTGGTCCCCGAGACTTCTGGAGCTCCAGCCAGCACATCTCCATTGAGGGACAGAAGGAGGAGGAAAGGTAGGAGGACAAAAAGGATCTGGGCCCAGGTCTGCTGGTTTGTAATAAGTAACCCTCCCAGACAGTCCCAGAAAACAACTCCATTTTCATCTCCTTGGCAGAATTTAGTATGGTCCCCATGCCTGATCTCCCAGGGAGGCCTGTCAAGATACCTCTGTCCTGGCTGAAACTTGGCCTTCTGTTACCAAGGAGATTTTAATTGGTGCAGCCAGCAATCTCTGTCACTCCTTGTTTGCATGTTGCAGTTCTTGTCAGTGTCCTTTCCTGTTATTACTGTTTTTTTCCATCTCTTTATTCTCAACCTTCCTCAGTTATTTTGCTTTGGGTATGTCTCTTGTAAACAGAATGTAGCAAGATCTTGAGTTATTTGCTTTTAAGCAATCAGAACATCATCTATTATTAGGAATGCAATGCATTCATTTATTATTGCGATACATGTGGCAATATGACTACCATTATTCTTTCTGCATTCTTTTTGTCATACATCCTGCTTAATTGTTTTTACCTTTCCTTCTCTTTGTTATTCTGATGGAGTTTAATCCATTACCTGTTTTTTTTTTCTTCAGTTTTAGAAATTGTCCTTACTGTTTTCATTCTTTTAGTCATTACTCTTCATGTTTTACAACATTGTTTTGAAATAATTGCAGATTTACAGAAAGTTGTAAGACTAGTACAAAGGATTCTTACGTACCTTTTACCCAGCTCCCTCAAATGTCAGAATTTTATCATATTTCCATTATCTTTTTTCTTTATATCAATGCATTATTTTTCCTGATCCATTTGAAAATAAGAACACAGGCCAGTTATTCTGGCAAAATGTCCTTTGTTTTGGATTTGTTTGTGTTTTATCATAATTAGATGGAGATTATGCAATTTTGGCAATAACACCACAAAAGTGATATTGTGTTCTTAGTGATTTGTTTTAGGAGGCACATGATATCAATTTGTCCCATCATATGTGACTGGAGCTTTGCATGTGCTTAAAGTCTATGAGGTTTTCCACTGTAAATTTTTACCATTGAAATTAGTAAGTATCTTGTGGGGAGTTTTAACATTCATTAAATGAGTCTTTCCTAATTATTTGTCACTAAAATGGTTATAAAATGCAATGGTCTAATTCCATCATTCCACCTACATTTACTAGTTAGCATTCCACTGCAGGGAAGGTCTTGTCCTTCTTGCTATTTGTTTATTTATTTACATTAATAAATCCAGGTGTGGACACCTGGATTCTTATTTTACTAATAGGTTTTAACCCATTATTGTCACCAGCTATTTTGAGACACACATTGTTTCAGAACTGGCCATTGGAAGCCCCTCCTATGTTCTCTTGACATGTTCCCACCATTCTTTGAGTACTACCTGATATTCTAACACAAGAAGATGTTGCAGCTTCATCTCCTCCTTTTCCTGCATTCAGTCCTGGATTTAGCATTTCTCCAAGGAACCCTGGTTCTTTTTATTTTTTAAGCAGTTTTACTCAGGTATAATTGACATAAACTACACGTTTACAATTTGATAAGTTTTGACATATACATACCTATACATAACATCACCACATTCAAGATGATAAAGACATCCATCATCCTTCAAGTTTTCTTTATGCCCCTTTGTAATTCCTCCCTTTTGCCATTTCATGTCCCTCCTCAAACCCCAGGAAACCCTGGCTTGTTGTCACTAAAGATTACTCTGCATTTCCTAGAAATATGCATATATGTAGAGGCTTAGGTCCGTCTAGTCAAGGCTATGGTTTTTCCTGTGGTCATGTATGGATGTGAGAGTTGGACTGTGATCTAGATGTGTATAAGAGACAGATCCGGTCCCATCACTTCATGGGAAATAGATGGGGAAACAGTGGAAACAGTGTCAGACTTTATTCTTTTGGGCTCCAAAATCACTGCAGATGGTGAGTGCAGACATGAAATTAGAAGACGCTTACTCCTGGGAAGAAAAGTTATGACCAACCTGGATAGTATATTCAAAAGCAGAGACATCACTTTGCAGACTAAGATCCGTCTAGTCAAGGCTATGGTTTTTCCTGTGGTCATGTATGGATGTGAGAGTTGGACTGTGAAGAAGGCTGAGCACCGAAGAATTGATGCTTTTGAACTGTGGTGTTGGAGAAGACTCCTGAGAGTCCCTTGGACTGCAAGGAGATCCAACCAGTCCATTCTGAAGGAGATCAGCTCTGGGATTTCTTTGGAAGGAATGATGCTAAAGCTGAAACTCCAGTACTTTGGCCACCTCATGTGAAGAGTTGACTCATTGGAAAAGACTCTGATGCTGGGAGGGGTTAGGGGCAGGAGGAGAAGGGGATGACAGAGGATGAGATGGCTGGATAGCATCACTGACTCGATGGACATGAGTCTGAGTGAACTCTGGGAGTTGGTGATGGACAGGGAGGCCTGGCATGCTGCGATTCATGGGGTCGCAAAGAGTTGGACACGACTGAGCAACTGAACTGAATTGAAACTGAAGAGATTATATGGGATGGCAGGTATAAAAGAACCAATCATTCTGGAGGTGAAGAAGTGTCCTTGATTGCATGACTCAAAACCTCAGAACACAAAATTGTGATTCTTTGAGCACTGTGGAGTATAATTTGTTTCCAGTTATTTCCTGGGATTTCTATTTCTTTGAATTCAACCTTTGTATACAATTTCAACAATTCAATTCATCAATCTTTCTGCTCTGTCTGGTATATAGACAGCTTTTCTTTGGGGTCATTTTCATATATTCCCAAAGTTTTCTCTACTTTGGATCAGATATATATGTAAATTAACATATATTTCATGGTTTCTCTTTCCTCCACTATATCTCAGAATTTGCTCAGATTCATGTCTATTGAGCTGGTCGTGCTACCTAAACCTTTCATCCTCTGCCACTTCCTTCTCCTTTTGCTTTCAGTCTTTCCCAGCATCAGGGTCTTTCCCAGTGAATCAGCTCCTCACATCAGGTGGCCAAGGTACTGAAGCTTCAGCTTCAGCAACAGTCCTTCCACTGAATATTCAGGATTGATTTCCTGTGAGATTGACTGGTTTGTTCTTGTTGTCCAAAGAACTCTCAAGAGTCTTCTACAGCACCACAATCTGAAAGCATAAAGCTTTCTTCATGGTCCAACTTTCACATCATTACATGACTACTGGAAAACCCATAGCTTTGACATCATGGGCCTTTGTCAACCAAGTGATGTTTGTGCTTTTCAAAATGCTTGACTGCTGGGCATACACAGTGAGAAAACTAAAATTGAAAGAGACACATGTACCCCAATGTTCATCACAGTACTGTTTCTAATAGCCAGGACATGGAAGCAACCTAGATGTCCATCAGCAGATGAATGGATAAGAAAGCTGTGGTACATATACACAATGGAGTATTACTCAGCTGTTAAAAAGAATACATTTGAATCGGCTCTAATGAGATGGATGAAACTGGAGCCTATTATACAGAGTGAAATAAGCCAGAAAGAAAAACACCAATACAGTATACTAATGCATATATGTGGAGTTTAGAAAAATGGTAACAATAACCCTGTATGCAAGACAGCAAAAGAGATGCAGATGTATAGAACAGTCTTTTGGACTGTGGGAGAGGGAGAGAGTGGGATGATTTGGGAGAATGGCATTGAAACATGTATAATACCATATATGAAATGAATCATCAGTCCAGGTTCGATGCAGGATACAGGATGCTTGGGGCTGGTGCACGGAGATGACCCAGAGGGATGATATGGAGAGGGAGGTGGGAGGGGGTTCAGGATTGGGAACATGTGTATACCTGTGGCAGATTCATGTTGATGTTTGGCAAAACCAATACAATATTGTAAAGTAATTAACCTCCAATTAAAATAAATAAATTTATACTAAAAAAATAAATAAAATACTTGTCCCAATTTGTCACAGTTTTTCTTCCAAGGAGCAAGCATCTTTTAATTTCACAGCCTCAGTCACCATCTGCAGTGATTTTGGAGCCCAAGAAAATAAAATCCGTCACTACTTCTCAGATTATGACTGGGAGATCACTAATCCCTATGAACCCCATTTCTACAATGGAAAACCAAGTTCATAATAGTACTATCTCACAGAAAGAAGTTTTCCAAAGATAAATCATACAATCTCTAGGAGATGTTAAGATCTAAATATGCCCCTTACAATTAACACTTTCTAATGATGAACAAAATAACCAGTCTTATGCTGTAAGTATGAAATGTGTAATTGTTCTGGCAGTATTGTCATAAATCCAAGCAGTGTACTGCCCAAAGTTTTATATTAAAGTGACACTTTAACCCACTTCTTAAAGATGGCAATAAGATTTTAGGGGCTGTGACCCACTACAGTTAGTGCTTGATTAGGGCCCTAATCAAGACAGAATACCAATCTTGCATTCTAGATAAAGATGAATTCATGGTTGGAATAAGTTGTTGGGAAACTTAAGGTTCATTTCTCTGGGTAGACACAACAGTTCATGTAGAGAGTAATAAATGTCGAATGCATCTGACTTGTAACATTGTCTCCTAAACATAGAAAATGAGCAGGAAATTTTTTTTATCTGTCCAGACCAGTGTCCCTCAGGGAAATCAGTTATTAGAAGTGGTGGAAACAAGAGAGAAACATGGTAATGAGTAGACCCAGGGAGCTGTAAATATCTCCTCTGCTGCATCCCTCAGCCGGTGCATCCTTGGTCTGGACAGGACTCGGTTGTTATTTTTGGAGACATAACTGACTTAGGGGACAGATGCTTGACTGCATCTCACTGTCTTGTCTGGGAACAGAGCTCCTATTTCCATCGTCAACCATTCAAGAGGAATTTGGACATCTCTGTTGAGACCGTCTTCTCAGAGATTCACCCAGGTGAGTCAAGAACCAGATAAATACTGCAGAGTGTCAAAGGAAATAACAGTCAAGAACATTCACCCGAGTTCACCTGAGAGCCAGTTCAGGCTAACCCAGAGGCAAGATCACTGAAGTTGTTTGTGTGCTTGATTATTAATATATTAATTTTTTATTCCAAAAATAGAAATGAAAATTGAACTAACAATACAAGGTCAAGGTTGACCATTAAAAGATGCACATGAAAGCTCAATGAGAAGAGGGAATAGGAGGTATAAAGTGCTTCCAGTAAAAGTAGAATCTCAGCTCAAGGATTTTGTAATTAACTGGAGTAGAGACAAAGGGTATTAGCTGTGGAAGGATGTACAGAGATGCAAGGACTTTTTTTTTTTTTTTTAATATGGAGCATATTTTACTATGATGAGAAGTATCTAGACTAAGGAATGCCTCCACATATTTTCTTGAAACAGCAGCTCATTATATATATATATATATATCACAGTATTTCTCCTCTCAATGTAGAAAATAAAACAGATTATCATGTGAAAAATGGTGTAGTAATGAGCTTCATCTGTGGTTACTTCCCGTAAGAGTGAATACATTTATAGATTAGCTAACCAATTGCTTTCTCTGTTGAAAATATAGAGACATGACTAATCAGGACCTTTCCTTTTTTAATTTTTAAAATTTATTTACTTATTTTAATTGGAGGATAGTTACTTTATAATATTGTGATGGCTTTTGCAATGTAGTAACATGCATTGGCCATAGGTATACATGTCTCCCCAGCTGAAACCCCCTCACATCTCCCTCCCCACCCCATCCCTCTATGTGAATCCAGCATATTTTATTCCTGTTTTATATTTTATTCTTCCAAACAATTAAATTTTTTCATCAAGATTGCTGCTTGCCATTTACTTATTTTCTGTATATATAAAACAATTTGTATATAATGTTTGAGAATTTATAAATTTTGTGTGGTAAAATCACTGTCAATTCATCTTATTGCATTTCATTTTTTGCAATTCATCTTTATTGCTTTAGAAAAAAGTTTAACTGAAGAGATAGAGTTATCACTTAAATATTATTTACTTGGAAAATCCTTGCTTTAAATAGAAATGAAAATGTTCTTCTGTATATTGGGTGCTAATAAGTCATGCTTTTAATGCATTTCCAACTACCTTTCCTATCTCTTATCCCTTATTGTTTAATTTATTCTATTTTGATCAGATCTATTTATGAAAGTTGCACATATTCAGCCACTACTATTTGGAAGGCATTCTCCTTTACATTTAACCAAAGACAACTTTGTGTTCCATACCTGAATTTGAGTCCATATGTCCCCATGGAAGAGGAAATTATAACTTTACTGAAGAGATAGAGTTATCACTTAAATATTATTTACTTGGAAAATCCTTGCTTTAAATAGAAATGAAAATGTTCTTCTGTATATTGGGTGCTAATAAGTCATGCTTTTAATGCATTTCCAACTACCTTTCCTATCTCTTATCCCTTATTGTTTAATTTATTCTATTTTGATCAGATCTATTTATGAAAGTTGCACATATTCAGCCACTACTATTTGGAAGGCATTCTCCTTTACATTTAACCAAAGACAACTTTGTGTTCCATACCTGAATTTGAGTCCATATGTCCCCATGGAAGAGGAAATTATAACTTAGGTACTGCTTCCTCCCCACATTGAAAAAGACTTTCTGTCATTTTCTTTCATTTCCAAATCTAAAATTGAATTAGTGACACACTTGATATCATTAAATTGTAATTACTGTATATCATTTCTTTGAGAAGTCATTTCTGGATTTTCCTTAAATTTTGTCTCCTATAGGCATTTTTAAAAAAAAGTATATTTTATTGAGATGTAATCAGCATGTTATATTAGTTTCAGGTTTACAACATAATGATTCAATATTTATATATATTGTGAAATGGTTACCAAAATAAGTCATGAATACACATCACCAAGTGTAGTTATAATTTTTGTCTTGATAGAAACTTTGAAGATTTACTCTGTTAGCAACTTTCAAATATGCAATGCAATTAACTATTGTCACGATACTGTTTATTATAGCCCCATGACTTATTTATCTTATAACTGGAAGTGTGTACCTTTGACCCCTTTCATCCAGTTTACCCACTCCCATTCCCTGCTCCTGCCTCTGGCAGCCACAGTCTGTTCTCTCTATCTATGAGTGTGGCTTTTGGTTTTTTTTTTTTTTTGATTCCACATATAAGCAAGATGTTACAAGTGTCAGGAGATGCAGGAGACATGGGTTTGATCCCTGGGTCAAGAAGATCCCCTGGAGGAGGAAATGGCAACCCACTCTAGTATTCTTCCATGGGAAATCCCATAAATATAGGAGTCTGGCAGGCTACAGTTCATGGGATCACAGAGTCAGACGTGACCGAGCATGCACACACACACATAGAATATGTACTGTTTGTTTCCTTTCAAACAACAGAATTATTTTGAAATTCATCCATGTTATAGGATGTATCAATAGTTCATTATTTTCATTATAAAACAGTATTAAATCTTACAGCTAATACCACAATTTCTTTATCCATTCACCTATTGATAGACATTTGAGTTACTTGTAGTTTTTGTCTATTACAAATAAAGCTGGTTTGAACATTAGTGTACAAATCTTTGTATGGACATATACTGTCTCTTCCCTTGTGAAATACCTAGGAACAGACTGGCTGAAGCATATGGTAGGTGTATATTTAACTTTTTCAGAAATTACCAGGCTGTTTTCTAAAATAGCCTGCTGGGGTTTTTTTATTGGGATGATATTGACTCTGTTGATCATTTTGATATCTTAAAGATACTTAAAGATACTTGCTCATTGATATCTTAAAGATACTGAGTTTTCCAGTCCATGAACATGGTATATGTCTCCATTTATTTAGGTCGTGAATTCTCTCAACAATTTATTGTCATTTTCAGTGTATAGGTCTTGCATATCTTTTGACAGACTTATCCCCACATATTACATGTTTTTATCATACTATTTTAATTTCATTTCCTACTGTTCTTTGCTGCTATACAAAATACATTTGATTTTTGTATATTGATTGTATCCTACAACTTGGATACATTCACTTGTTAATTTAGTAACTTTCTGAAGAGTCTGTTGGATTGCCTATTAATACATAGATCATCATCTGTGATTAAAGGAAGTTTTACTTCTTTCTTTCCAATCTGGATGTTTATTTTTCTCACCTTACTGCATTCAATGAGAGCTTTAATAAACTGCTGAATACAGTTTAAAGACAGTGAGAGCAGTCATGGTAGCCTTCTTGATCTTTGGAGAAATCAACATTTCAGCATTAAGTATGATGTTATTCAGTTGCTAAGTCCTGTCCGACTCTTTGCGACCCCATGGACTGCAGCACGCCAGATTTCCTTCACCAACTACTGGAGTTTGCTGAAACTCATGAACATTAAGTTGGTGATAACATCCAACCATCTCATCCTGTGTTGTCCCCTTCTCCTCCTGCCTTCAGTGTTTACCAGCATCAGGGTCTTTTCCAATGACTCTACTCTTCGCATCAGGTGAACATGGTATTGAAGCATCAGCCTCAGCATCAGTCTTTCCAGTGAATATTCAAGATTCATTTCCTTTAGGATTGACTGGTTTCGTCTCCTCACAGACCAAGGGACTCACAGAGTTTTTTCCAGCACCACAGTTGGAAAGCGTGAATTCTTTGGCACTCAGTCTTCCTTATGGTCCAACTCTCACATCCATACATGACTACTGAAAAACCATAGATCTGACAGTACAGACTGTTGTCAAAGTGATATCTCTGCTTTTTAATATGCTGTCTAGGTTTGCCATAGCTTTTCTTCCAAGATGCCCAAGGAGTCTTTTAATTTTGTGGTTGCAGTCACCATCTGCAGTGATTTTGGAGCCCAAGAAAATAAAGTCTGTCACTGTTTCCATTCTTTCACCATCTATTTGCCATAAAGTGATGGGACTGGTTGCCATGATCTTTGCTTTTGAATGTTGAGTTTTAAGCCAGCATTTTCACTCTACTCTTTTCCTCATCAAGAGGCTCTTTAGTTCTTCACTTCCTACCATTAGAGTGGTATCTTCTGCATATCTGAGGTTGCTGATATTTTTCCAGGCAATCTTGACAACAGTTTGTGCTTCATCCAGCCCAGCATTTCGCATGCTGTACTCTGCATAGCAGTTAAATAAGCAGAGTGACAACATATAGCCTTGGCATACTCCTTTCCCAATTTTGAACCAGTTCATTGTTTCATGTCTGGTTCTAACTGTTGCTTCTTGGCCTGCGTACAGGTTTCTCTGGAGGCAGATAAGGTGATCTGGTATTCCTACCTCTTATAAATTTTCCACAGTTTGTTGTGATCCTCAGGCTCAGATGATAAAGAATCTGCCTGAAATTCAGCAGACCTGGATTTGATCCCTGGGTTGGGAAGATCCCTTGGAGAAGGAAATGGCAACCCACTCCAGTCTTCTTGCCTGGAGAATCTCCATGGACAGAGGAACCTGGTGGGCTGCAGTAAATGGGGTTGCAAAGAGTTGGACACGACTGAGTGACTAAGCGCACACACAGTCAAAGACTTTCACAAAGTCGATGAAGGAGAAATAGATGTTTTTCTGGAACTCCCTTGCTTTTTCTATGAGCCAATGGATGTTGGAAACTTGATCTCGGGTTCCTCTGCCTTTTCTAAATCCAGCTTGTACATCTGGAATTTCTTGGTTCACATGCTGTTCAAGCCTAGCTTGAAGGATTTTTTTGAGCATGACCTTGCTAGCATGTGAAATGAATGTAATTGTGCAGCAGTTTGAACATTCTTTGGCATTGTCCTTCTTTGGGATTAGAATGAAAACTGATCTTTTCCAGTCCTGTGGCCACTGCTGAGTGCTCCAAATTTGCTGGCACATTGAGTGCAGCACTCTAACAGCATTATCTTTTAGGATGTGAAATAACTCAGCTGGAATGGCATCACCTCTACTAGCTCTGTTCATAGTAATGCTTCCTAAGGCCCACTTGACTTTACACTCCAGGATGTCTGGTTCAAAGTTAGTGACCACACCATTGTGGTTATGCAGGTCATTAAGACTTTTTTTTGTTCAGTTCTTCTATGTATTCTTTCCACCTCTTCTTAATCCTTACTGCTTCTCTTAGGTCCATACCATTTCTGTCCTTTATTGTGCCCATCTTTGCATGAAATTTTCCCTTGATAACTCTAATTTTGTTGAAGCTATCTCTAGTCTTTTCCTATTCTATTGTTTTTCTTTATTTCTTTGCATTGTTCACTTAAGGCTTTCTTGTCTCTCCTTACTATTGTTTGGAATGCTGCATTCAGATAGATATGTTTTCTTTTCTCCTTTTCTTCTCAGACAACCATTTTGTGTTCTTGCATTTCTTTTTCTTTGGGATGGTTTTGGTCACTGCCTCCTGTACAGTGTTACAAACCTCGATCCATAGTTCAGGCACTCTACCAGATTGAATCCCTTGAATCTATTCGTCATCTCCACTGTATAATAGGGGATTTTATTTAGGTTATACCTGAAGGGCCCAGTTGTTTTCTCTGCTTTGTTCAGTTTAAGCCTGATTTTTGCAATAAGGAGCTCATGATCTGAACCATAGTCAGCTTCCAGTCTTGTTTTGCTGACTTCTCCACCTTCAACTGCAAAGAATACAATCAATCTGATTTTGCTGTTGACCATCTGGTGATGTCCATGTGTACATTAATCTTTTGTGTTTTTGGACAAGGGTGTTTGCTGTGACCAGTGCATACTCTTGGCAAAACTCTGTTAGCCTTTGCCCTGCTTCATTCTGTACCCCAAGGCCAAGCTTAACCTGTTATTTCTGGTTATCTCTTGACTTCCTACTTTTGCATTCCATTCTACATGATGAAAAGGACATCTTTTCTGCTGTTAGTCATATAAGATCTTGTAGGTCTTCACAGAACCATTCAACTTCAGCTTATTCAGGATTAGTGGTCAGGGTGTAGACTTGGATTACTGTGATATGCCTTGGAAACAAACAGAGATCATTCTGTTGTTATTGAGATTGCATCCAAGTACTGCATTTCAGACTCTTGTTGACTGTGATGGCTACTGCATTTCTTCTAAGGGGTTCTTGCCCACAGAAGTAGAGACAATGGACGTTTTAATTAAATTAGCCCATTCCCGTCCATTCTACTTCACTGATTCCTAAAATGTTGAAGTTCACTTTTGCCATCTCCTGTTTGACCACTTCCAATTTACTTTGATTCATGGACCTAAAGTTCCAGGTTCCTGTGCAGTATTATTCTTCACAGCATCAGCCTTCACTTTCACCACCAGACTCATCCAAACTGAGCATCATTTCCGATTTGGCCCAGCAGCTATATTCTTTCTTTCAGTTAAGTTCAGTTGCTCAGTCATGTCCGACTCTGTGATCCCATGGACTGCAGTATGCCAGGTTTCCCTATCCATAACCAACTCCCAGAGTTTACTTAAACTCATATCCATTGAGTCGGTGATGCCATCCAATCATCTCATCATCAGTAGTCCCCTTCTTGTCCTGCCCTCAATCTTTCCCAGCACCAGGGCCTTTTCAGATGAGTTAGCTCTTTGCATCAGGTTGCCAGAGTATTGGAGTTTCAACTTCAATATCAGTCCTTCCAATGAACACTCAGGACTGATCTCCTTTAGGATGGACTGGTTTGATATTCTTACAGTCCAAGGGACTCTCGAGAGTCTTCTCCAACACCACAGTTCAAAAGCATCAATTCTTTGGCGCTCAGCTTTCTTTATAGTCCCACTCTCACATCCATACTGGAAAAACCATAGCCTTGACTAGATGGACTTTTCTTGACAAAGTAATGTCTCTGCTTTTTAATATGCTGTCTAGGTTGGTCATAACTTTTTTTAAAACATAAATTTATTTATTTTAATTGGAGGCTAATTACTTTACAATATTGTATTGGTTTTGGCATAAATCAACATGAATCCACCACGGGTATACACGTGTTCCCCATACTGAACACCCCTCCCACCTCCCTCCCCGTACCATCCCTCTGGGTCATCCCAGTGCACCAGCCCCAAGTGTCCTGTATCATGCATTGAACCTGGACTGGTATTTGTTTCATATATGATATTATACGTTTCAATGCCATTCTCCCAAATCATCCCACCCTCTCCCTCTCCCACAGAGTCAAAAAACTGTTCTATACATCTGTGTCTCTTTTGCTGTCTCGCATACAGGGTTATCGTTACCATCTTTCTAAATTCCATATATATGCATTAGTATACTGTACTGGTGTTTTTCTTTCTGGCTTACTTCACTCTGTATAATCGGCTCCAGTTTCATCCACCTCATTAGAACTGATTCAAATGTATTCTTTTTAATGGCTGAGTAATACTCCACTGTGTATATGTACCACAGCTTTCTTATCCATTCACCTGCTGATGGACATCTAGGTTGCTTCCATGTCCTGGCTATTATAAACAGTGCTGTGATGAACATTGGGGTACACATGTCTCTTTCAGTTCTGGTTTCTTTGGTGTGTATGCCCAGTAGTGGGATTGCTGGGTCATATGGCAGTTCTATTTCCAGTTTTCTAAGGAATCTACACACTGTTCTCCACAGTGTCTGTACTAGTTTGCATTCCCACCAACAGTGTAAGAGGGTTCCCTTTTCTCCACACCCTCTCCAGCCTTTATTGCTTATAGACTTTCGGACAGTGGCCATTCTGACTGGCATGAAATGGTACCTCATTGTGGTTTTGATTTGCATTTCTCT
>SJYX01010882.1:0-56384 GCA_006410675.1 Oreotragus oreotragus | reverse complement strand
TCCTCTAGGAGTTTTATAGTTTCTGGTCTTACATTTAGATCTTTAATCCATTTTGAGTTTATTTTTGTGTGTGGTGTTAGAAAGTGATCTAGTTTCATTCTTTTACAAGTGGTTGACCAGTTTTCCCAGCACCACTTGTTAAAGAGATTGTCTTTACTCCATTGTATGTTCTTGCCTCCTTTGTCGAAGATAAGCTGTCCATAAGTACATGGATTTATCCCTGGGCTTTCTATTTTGTTCCATTGATCTATATTTCTGTCTTTGTGCCAGTACCATACTGTCTTGATGATGAATGTGGCTTTGTAGTAGAGCCTGAAGTCGGGCAGATTGATTCCTCCAGTTCCATTCTTCTTTCTCAAGATTGCTGTGGCTATTCGAGGTTGTTTGTATTTCCATACAAATTGTGAAATTATTTGTTCTAGCTCTGTGAAAATACCGTTGGTAGCTTGATAGGGATTGCATTGAATCTATAGATTGCTTTGGGTAGTATACTCATTTTCACTATAATGATTCTTCTGATTCATGAACATGGTATATTTCTTCATCTATTAGTGTCCTCTTTGAATTCTTTCACCAGTGTTTTATAGTTTTCTATATATAGGTCTTTAGTTTCTTTAGATAGATATATTCCTAAGTATTTTATTCTTTTCATTGCAATGGTGAATGGAATTGTTTCCTTAATTTCTCTGTTTTCTCATTGTTATGTATATGAATGCAAGAGATTTCTGTGTGTTGATTTTATATCCTGAAACTTTACTATATTCATTGATTAGCTCTAGTAATTTTCTGGTGGAGTCTTTAGGGTTTTCTATGTAGAGGATCATGTCATCTGCAAACTGAGATTTTTTACTACTTCTTTTCCAATTTGGATTACTTTTATCTCTTTTTCTGCTCTGATTGCTGTGGCCAAAACTTCCAGAACTATGTTGAATAGTAGTGGTGAGAGTGGGCACCCTTGTCTTGTTCCTGCCTTTAGGGGAAATGCTTTCAATTTTTCATCATTAATGATAATGTTTGCTGTGGGTTTGTCATATATAGCTTTTATTATGTTGAGGAATGTTCCTGCTTTCTGGAGAGTTTTTATCATAAATGGATGTTGAATTTTGTCAAAGGCTTTCTCTGCATCTATTGAGATAATCATATGGCTTTTATTTTTCAATTTGTTAATGTGGTGAATTACATTGTTTGATTTGCAGATAATGAAGAATCCTTGCATCCCTGGGATAAAGCCCACTTGGTCATGGTGTATGATCTTTTTAATGTGTTATTGGATTCTGATTGCTAGAATTTTGTTAAGGATTTTTGCATCTATGTTCATCAGTGATATTGGCCTGTTTTATGTGGCATCTTTATCAGGTTTTGGTATTAGGGTGATGGTGGCCTCATAGAATGAGTTTGGAAGTTTACCTTCCTCTGCAATTTTCTGGAAGAGTTTGAGTAGGATAGGTGTTAGCTCTTCTCTCAATTTCTGGTAGAATTCAGCTGTGAAGCCATCTGGACCTGGGCTTTTGTTTGCTGGAAGANGTGTATGATCTTTTTAATGTGTTGTTGGATTCTGATTGCTAGAATTTTGTTGAGGATTTTTGCATCTATGTTCATCAGTGATATTGGCCTGTAGTTTTCTTTTTTTGTGGCATCTTTGTCGGGTTTTGGTATTAGGGTGATGGTGGCCTCATAGAATGAGTTTGGAAGTTTACCTTCCTCTGCAATTTTCTGGAAGAGTTTGAGTAGGATAGGTGTTAGCTCTTCTCTCAATTTCTGGTAGAATTCAGCTGTGAAGCCATCTGGACCTGGGCTTTTGTTTGCTGGAAGATTTCTGATTAAAGTTTCAATTTCTGTGCTTGTGATGGGTCTGTTAAGATTTTCTGTTTCTTCATGGTTCAGTTTTGGAAAGTTATACTTTTCTAAGAATTTGTCTATTTCTTCCTAGTTGTCCATTTTATTGGCATATAATTGCTGATAGTAGTCTCTTATGATCCTCTGTATTTCTGTGTTGTCTGTTGTGATCTCTCCATTTTCATTTCTAATTTTATTGATTTGATTTTTCTCCCTTTGTTTCTTGATGAGTCTGGCTAATGGTTTGTCAATTTTATTTATCCTTTTAAAGAACCATCTTTTGGCTTTGTTGATTTTTGCTATGGTCTCTTTTGTTTCTTTTGCATTTATTTCTGCCCTAATTTTTAAGATGTCTTTCCTTCTACTAACTCTGGGGTTCTTCATTTCTTCCTTTTCTAGTTGCTTTAGGTGTAGAGTTAGGTTCCTTATTTGATGTTTTTCTTGTTTCTTGAGGTAAGTCTGTATTGCTATGAACCTTCCCCTTAGCACGGCTTTCACAGTATCCTACAGGATTTGGGTTGTTGTGTCTTAATTTTCATTTGTTTCTATGCATATTTTGATTTCTTTTTTTATTTCTTCTGTGATTTGTTGGTTATTCAGCAGCATGTTGTTCAGCCTTCATATGTTGGAATTTTTAATAGTTTTTCTCCTGTAATTGAGATCAAATCTTACTGCATTGTGGTCAGAAAAGATGCTTGGAATGATTTCAGTTTTTTTGAATTTACCAAGGCTAGATTTATGGCCCAGGATGTGATCTATCCTGGAAAAGTTTCCATCTGCACTTGAGAAAAAGGTGAAATTCATGGTCATAACTTTTCTTCCACGGAGTGTTTATTTCATGGCTGCAGTCACCATCTGCAGTGATTTTGGAGCCCCCAGAATTAAAGTCTGCCACTGTTTCCACTGTTTTTCCATTTGCATGAAGTGATGGGACCAGATGCCATGATCTTAGTTTTCTGAATGTTGAGCTTTAAGCCAAGTTTCTCACTCCCCTCTTTCACTTTCATCAAGAGACTCTTTAGTTCTCGGCTTTCTACCATAAGGGTAGTGTCATCTGCGTATCTGAGGTTAATGATATTTCTCGCGGCAACCTTGATTCCAGCTTGTGCTTCATCCAGCCCAGCGTTTCTCCTGATGTACTCTGCATATAAGTTAAATAAGCAGGGTGACAATATACAGCCTGACTTACTCCTTTTCCTGTTTGGAACTAGTCAGCTGTTTCATGTCCAGTTCTAACTGTTACTTCTTGACCTGCATACAGATTTCTCAAGAGGCAGGTCAGGTGGTCTGGTATTCACATCTCCTGAAAAATTTTCCACAGTCTATTGTGATCCACACAGTCAAAGGTTTTGTTATGGTCAACAGAGCAGAAATAGATGTTTTTCTGGAACTCTCTTGGTTTTTTGACGATCCAATGGAGGTTGTCAATTTGAACTCTGGTTCCTCTGCCTTTTCTAAAAGCAGCTTGAACATCTGGAAGTTCACGGTTCACATATTGCTGAAGCTTGGTTTAGAGAATTTTGAACATTACTTTGCTAGCATGTGAGATGAGTGCAACTGTGTGACACTTTGAGCATTCTTTGGCATTGCTTTTCTTAATGATTGGAATGAAAACTGACCATTTCCAGTCCTGTGGCCACTGCTGAATTTCCAAATTTGCTGGCATATTGAGCGCAGCACTTCCACAGCATCATCTTTCAGGATTTGAATTTGTTCAAGTGGAATTCCATCACCTCCACTCGCTTTGCTCGTAGTGATGCTTCCTAAGGCCCAGTTGACTTCACATTCCAGGATGTCTGGCTCTAGGTGAGTGATCACACCATCATGATTATCTGGGTCATGAAGATCTTTTTTTTCCAGTTCCTCTGTGTATTCTTGTCACCTCTTTTCAATATCTTCTGCTTCTGTTAGGTCCATACCATTTTTGTCCTTTATTGAGCCCATTTTTCATGAAATGTTCCCTTGCTATCTCTAATTTTCTTGAAGAGATCTCTAGTCTTTCCCATTCTATTATTTTCCTCTATTTCTTTGCACTGATCACTGAGGAAGTATTTTTTTAGGTGTTTATTCTTTCTGTAGCTGTTAGTAATTGCCCTTTGCTCTTCCCCAATTGCATATTGGACACCTTCTGACGTGGGGGGCTCGTCTTCTGGAGTCATATCTTTTTGCCTTATACTACTCATGGTGTTCTCGTGGCAAAATACTGGAGTGGTTTGCCATCCCCTTTTCCAGTGGACTACATTGTTTCAGAACTCTTCACTGTGATCTGTCCATCTTGGGTGACCCTGCATGGCATGGCTCATAGATCTGAGTTATGCGAGACCCTTCACTACGAGAGGGACTGGGATCTATGAAGGTGGAGTAGAAATTAATCAAGTGAAAATAGGGGGGAAACTCCAGGTAGAAGAAACAGCCTGACAGCGAAGGATGCTGTGTGTGTTAACATAGCAGATCTCAAATTTTGTTGCAGATGTGATTCTTTTGTTTGCATTTTGAATGGGTTTGTTTTTCCCACCATGACTCTTTTAGCTGTATATTTGAAGGCTATTATTTCTGTATTAACATTTTTTATGATCCTGAATTCTTTCATTCCTTGGGTTAATTTTACATTTGATTCTCTAGAGCTTTCCAGATAAATATTATGTCTCACCTGTAAATAGAAATAGTTTTACTTCTCCAGTTCTTGTGCATCTGATTGACTGTCTTAGGTGCTACTGCATTGCCTAGTATCTCCTTTATATTTATATAACACTGGAAAACAGTAGGCAGTCTTACTTTGTTTCTCATCCTGGTGTAAATTCCTGTAGTATTTCACTATTAAATAAGAAAGCTGAGTGCCAAAGAATTGATGTTTGAAGTATGGTGTTGGAGAACACTCTTGAGAGTCCCTTAGACTGCAAGGAGATCCAACCAGTCCACCCTAAGGGAGATCATTCCTGGGTATTCATTGGAAGGACTAATGTTGAAGCTGAAACTCCAATACTTTGGCCACCTGATGCAAAGAGCTGAGTCATTGAAAAGACCCAGATTCTAGGAATGATTGAAGGGGGAGAAGGGTATGACAGAGGATGAGATGGTTGGATGGCATCACTGACTCAATGGACATGAGTTTGGGTAAACTCTGGGAGTTGGTGATGTACAGGGAGGCATGGCATGCTGCAGTTCATGGGGTCGCAAAGAGTAGGACATGACTGAAGTGACTGAACTGATACATATGGTTTCCTATTAAGAAAATTAAGCAATGAAGATGGTGGAGTAGATGGACGTGCGTTCATCTCCTGTGAGAACACCAAAATCACAACTAGCTGGTGAACAACCGTTGACAGACAGGAGGATGTTGGAACCTACCAAAAAATAAATACCCCATGTCCAGGGACAAAGGAGAAACCACAATAAGATGTTAGGATGGGTACAATCATGTTACAGTCAAACCACATATCTGCCAGAGAGTCTTGTGCTGTGCTAAGTCGCTTCAGTCATGTCAGTCTCTTTGTGAACCCATGGACTGTAGCCCACCAGGCTTTTCTGTCTATTGGATTCTCTAGACAAGAATACTGGAGTGGGTTGCACTCTTCCTGAAACAGGGATCGAACCATAGAGCCTATAGCCCTACCATGAAGACTGCAGACTCCAGGACTGGGCCGCCTCATGCCAAACTATAGGGAGGGAACACAGCCCCACACATCAGCAGAAAATTGGATTAAAGATTTTCTAAATATGATCCTGCTCACCAGAATAAGACCCACAGCCAGCCCCTCACATTAGGAAGCTTGCACAAGTCTCTTATCCTCATCCATCAAAGAACAAACAGATTGAAAACCACAATCACAGGAAAGGTGCCAAAATGATCACATGGATCACACACTTGTGTAACTCACTGAGACTATGAGCCATGCCATGCAGAAGAGCTGGCAAGAATACACAGAAGAACTACACAAAAAAGATCTTGACGACCCAGAGAATCACAATGGTGTGATCACTCACCTAGAGCCAGACATCCTGGAATTCAATGTCAAGTGGGCCTTAGGAAGCATTACTATGAACAGAACTAGTGGAGGTAATGCCATTCCAGCTGAGCTATTTCACATCCTAAAAGATAATGCTGTTAAAGTGCTGCACTCAATATGCCAGCAAATTTAGAGCACGCAGCAGTGGCCACAGGACTGGAAAAGATCAGTTTTCATTCCAATCCCAAAGAAAGGGAATGCCAGAGAATGTTCAAACTACTGCACAAATTGTACTCATTTCACTTGCTAGCAAGGTCATGCTTAAAGTCCTTCAAGCTAGGTGTGAACAGCATGTGAACCAAGAACTTCCAGATGTACAAGCTGGATTATGAAAGGGAGAAGAACCAGAGATCAAATTTCCAACATCCATTGACTCAGAAAGAAAAGAAAGGGAGTTTCAGAAAAACATCTATTTTTCCTTCTTTGACTACATGAAAGCCTTGGACTGTCTGGATCACAACAAACTGGAAAATTTTTAAGGATCACCTTAGCTGCATCCTGAGAAACCTGTATGCAGGTCAGGAAGCAACAGTTAGAACCTGACATGGAGCAATGAAGTCGTTCAAATTTGGGAAAGGAGTATGTCAAGGCTGTATATTGTCACCCTGCTTATTTCACTTCTTTGCAGAGTACATCATGAGCAATGCTGTGCTGGATGAATCAGAAGCTGGAATCAGGATTGACAGAAGAAATATCAGCAATCTCAGATATGCAGGTGACACCACCAAGGTGAGAGAATGAAAATGCTGGCTTAAAACTCAACATTCAAAAAACAAAGATTTGGTATCCAGTCCCATCACCTCATGGCGAAGAGATGGGGAAAAAATGGAAACAGTGACAGAGTTTATTTTCTTGGGCTCCAAACTCACTGCAGATGGTGACTGCAGCCATGAAATTAAAAGATGCTTGTTCCTTGGAAGTAAAGCTGTAACAAACCTACACCATGTATTAAAAAGCAGAGACATCACTTTTCCGATGAAGGGGCAAATAATCAAAGCTCTGGTTTTTCCTGTAGTCATTTATGAATGTGAAAGTTGGACTATAAAGAAGGTTGTGTGCCAAAGAATTGATTCTTTTGNATGAAATTAAAAGATGCTTGTTCCTTGGAAGTAAAGCTGTAACAAACCTACACCATGTATTAAAAAGCAGAGACATCACTTTTCCGATGAAGGGGCAAATAATCAAAGCTCTGGTTTTTCCTGTAGTCATTTATGAATGTGAAAGTTGGACTATAAAGAAGGTTGTGTGCCAAAGAATTGATTCTTTTGAACTGTGATGTTGGAGAAGACTCTTGAAAGTACTTGGACAGCGCGGAGATCAAACCAATCATTCCTAAAGGAAACAGATTCTGAATATTCATTGGAAGATCTGATGCTGAAGTTGAAGCTCCAATACTTTAGCCATGTGATGTGAAGAACTGACTCACTGGAAAAGGCCCAGATGCTGGGAAAGATTGAAGGCGAGAGGAGAAGGGGACGACAGAGGATGAGATGGTTGGATGGCATCACNTTCCTAAAGGAAACAGATTCTGAATATTCATTGGAAGATCTGATGCTGAAGTTGAAGCTCCAATACTTTAGCCATGTGATGTGAAGAACTGACTCACTGGAAAAGGCCCAGATGCTGGGAAAGATTGAAGGCGAGAGGAGAAGGGGACGACAGAGGATGAGATGGTTGGATGGCATCACCAACTGAATTGTTTTGTGTTTGAGGAAACACTGGGGGATGGTGAAAGACAGGTAAGCCTTTTGTGCTTCAGTCCACAGGGTCAGAATGAGTCAGATACAACTTAGCGACTGAACAGCAAATTAAGAAAATAACCATAAATCCTTTATAATTACCTCTTTTTTTTTTCTGTGTTTATTCAGGAATGACTGTTGAGTTCTGTTAAGCTTTTTAGGACCTATGAAGGTAATTCAGGCTTTCTTTAGATCTGTTAATATGGTATATTATATTGATAGATTTCCTACTATTGAACCAAGCTTGGCTTCCTGGGAAAATATCCTATGAGGTTTTCCTAATGTGTTATTGGGATGTTTTTGCCAATATTTTTAGTTTTTGCTTTTGCATCGAGTCATAAGTGATAACTTTTTGGAATTTTTTTGTATTATTAGGTTTAGGTTTCCATATCATGCTTTGTTGGGATAGTTCCTCTGTTTCTTTTATGGCAATAGATCTACTTATGCTTTTTTTCCTAATGAGGTCAATTTTTATTGACCTGTATTTTCTTAAGAACTTATTCATTTTGTCTCATTTTCAATTTTTTTTTGCATAGAGATCTATCTACCAGAGAGTCTCTTATGGTATTTTAAATCTCTTCTAGTTCAGTAGTTACCTCTCCCTAGTCATTGTTAATTTCCCCCAAAACAGTCATTTTTATGCATTAGTTTGTTCCTTCTCACAAATTTTTACTTTATCTTTCATTATTTCCTTTGTGTTTTTTTTTTTTCCAAATCTTCTGAATTTTATTTCCTTATGTTTTATTTTGGTTATTTTCCTGTACTTTATCTTAACCTTTAGGGTTTGGAATTTATTTAATATATTTTTTGTCTTTCATTTTTATTGATGTAAGTGCTTAAGGCTGTGAATTTCCACTAGTCTCAGCTTTAAGTATATCCCATGCTAGGATAGTAGCAGTATTTTTATTTTCATTATTTGTTAAAAAGTGGTTTAATTTTGGTTTTCATTTTACCCACCCATTGTATTCCTGTCTATTTGGTATTGTATTCCTTCTATTTGGTATCTATGCTATAGCTTTTCTGAAATGGTCCTGATCCATAATATTAAAAAAAAAAAAAACCCTCAAACCTGAAGCCCTTCATTGTTTGCCTGTTTCTCCAGCCATTTCCTGGCTAACACTCATCTTTGAGGACTAAGCTCAATTTTAAGAATTCTCTGATACCTGTCAACCTTCAATATCAACCCAGTTAAGTACTCCTTCTGAGAAGTAAATAGAATCCCTTCAGCTGTAGACTTCAAAACTCTATTCTGACTTATGAGTTCTAGCAAACTCTAGAGCTTCTTCATAACCTTAGTTTGGTTTGTTGATTTTAGCTTTTCAGTGCAAGTGTAACACAGAGACAGAAAAGCACATTAATTGTGTGTCCAGCTCAATCAGTTTGCATAAAGATACCTACACAACTTCAACACAGGTCACGAATGTGCCTATGAAGCTATATATCAGGAAATAGAAACTTACTAGCTCCCCAGAAGCCCCCTGTGTGGCTCCTCTCAATTGCTAAGCCTTTGCTCCTTTCCAAAGGGAACCATTATGCTGATTTCTAAAACTATTGATTAGTGATTCTGTCTCAGATAGCTGCTTTAAAGTTTTGTCAGATATTTCCAGTATATGTTTCATTTTGCCTTTTTGTGTCTGTTCATTATCTTCTTCCATGCACGATGAGATTTCTTTGGTTCTTTATATGTTGAGTAATTTCGGTTCCTAGCTTATTTTGGATATTACATTGTAAGTTCTTAAGTCTTGTTTATATCCATGGCTTGTATGGTATTTTGAATTTTGGTGTCCTTCCCTAATCCACCTGTTATTTGCTTTGCAGAGTTCACAAGTAGCCAGGCCTGGAATTCTGTCTGGGTTTTAGAGTTGAATTCAGTGCAAGATAAGGATAGTATGTGTTTATTTCATCTTGTGTATGAAGTCATGGCAATGGTTACTTAAATATGTCACTAAATGTACAAAATATAAATTTTTTTAAAAGATAAACTTGGTAAAAAATTTAAAATTTGGTATGCTGAAGGACATTATGAAGAAAGTGAAAAAGTCCACACAAAATAGGAGAGAATACATTTAAATCATATATTTGATCATGGTATAGGATCCAGAATATATAAAGAACTCTTACTCTAAACAATTAAAAGACAAGAACTCAATTTAAAAACAGGCATTTAACATGGAACTGGAAGTCCTAGTCAGAGCACTAGGCAAGAAAAAGAAATAAACAGCATCTAAATGGCAAAGGAGGAAGTAAAATTATCTCTGTTGACAGATGACATATTATATGTAGAAAGCCTCAAAGATGCCACTAAAAAACTATAAAAATAAATTCAACAAAGTTGCAAGATATTAAATCATACAAAAACATCTGTTTTGTTTGTATACACGAACAATGAACAGTCCAAGAAGTAAATTAAGAAGACAGTCCATTTACAATAGCATCAAAATGAATAAAATACTTAGGAATAAACCTAACCAGAAAGTGAAAGACTTATACAATGCAGACTACAAAGTGCTGCTGAAGAAAAGTAAAGAAGACACAAATAAATAGACATCCCATGTACATAGATTGGGGGCTTCCCTGGTGGTGCAGAGGTTAATGCATCTTATTGACCAGAGATGTATCAGTACATCTTTTGTTACCCAAGCATTATTGACTGGAATGTTTCAATATTCATTTGCATAACAAATCACCAGTCAGAGGCATTAGTTTCTGCAAAAATCCCCAGGTCAATAATGTGTTAATATTGTTAAGATGTAAATATTATGCAAAGTGATTCACAGAATTAGCGCAGTCACTATCAAAATCCCAACAGCGCTGGGTTTTGTTTGTTTACAGAAATAGAAGAACCGATCCTAAAATTCATATGGAATCTCCAGGGACTCTGAGTGGCCAAAACAATTTTTAAAAAGAATGAAATTTGAAATCTCACACTTCGTCATTTCAAAACTTACTAAAAGCCTCAGGAATCAGAACAGTGTTGTACCAGCATAAAAACGGACATAAAGATCAAAGGAGCAGAATAATAAGTCCCAAACTGAACTATCATATATGTGGTCAAATGATCTTTGACTAAGATTCCAAGAATACTTGATGTGATGGACTTCCCTGGTGGTACTGTGGATAAGAACCCACCTGCCAATGCAGGTGACATGGGTTTGATCCTTGGTCTGGGAAGATTCCACATGGTTTGGAGCAGCTGAGCCCCTATGCCCCAACTATTGAAGCCCTCGTACCTAGAGTCTGTGCTTTACAATAAGAGAAAGCACCCCATTGAGAAGCCTGCACACCACAAAAACAAAGAGTAGCCCTTGCTCAACACTGCCAGAGAAAAGCCTATGTGCAGCAACCAAAAACAAATAAATAAATTTACAAACAGAACGTTAATTAAAAAAAGAACACGACGGGAAAAGGACATTCTCTTCAATAAATGACGCTAGGGAAACTGGAGAGTTGCATACAAAAGAATCAAGGTGGGTCCTTACCTTATACAATATGCAAAAATTAACTCAAATGGAATACAAACAGAAATGTAAGACCAAAAACTATAAAAGTCCCAGAAGAAAATGGGGAAAGCTCATGAAATCTAATTTGGCAATGACTTCTATTAGGGGACTTCCCTGGTGGCTCAGATGGTAAAGTATCTGCCTACAATGTGGGAGAAAGAAGAAAGTGAAGTCACTCAGTCGTGTCCAACTCTTTGCAACCCCGTGGACGTAGCCCACCAGGCTCCTCCGTCCATGGGATTCTCCAGGCAAGAATACTGGAGTCAGTTGCCATTTCCTTCTCCAGGGGATCTTCCCAACCCAGGGATTGAACCCAGGTCTCTCGCATTACAGGCAGNCGTGGACGTAGCCCACCAGGCTCCTCCGTCCATGGGATTCTCCAGGCAAGAATACTGGAGTCAGTTGCCATTTCCTTCTCCAGGGGATCTTCCCAACCCAGGGATTGAACCCAGGTCTCTCGCATTACAGGCAGTTACAATTTGGAACACTCAGTAGTGGCCAGAGGACTGGAAAAGGTTCCTTTTCATTCCAATCCCAAAGAAGAGCAATGCCAAAGAATGTTTAAACTACCACACAATTGCACTCATTTCAGATGCTGGCAAGATCATGCTCAAAATCCTTCAAGCTAGGCTTGAACAACATGTGAACCAAGAACTTCCAGATGTTCAAGCTGGATTTAGAAAAGGCAGAGGAACCAGAGATCAAGTTTCCAACATCTGTTGGATCATAGAAAAAGCAAGGGAATTCCAGAAAACCATCTGCTCTGTTTCATTGACTACATGAAAGCCTTTGACTCTCTGGATCACAACAAACTGTGGAAAATTCTTAGAGAGATAGGAATACCAGACCACCTTGCTCGTTTCCTAAGAAACTTTTCCAACATCTGTTGGATCATAGAAAAAGCAAGGGAATTCCAGAAAACCATCTGCTCTGTTTCATTGACTACATGAAAGCCTTTGACTCTCTGGATCACAACAAACTGTGGAAAATTCTTAGAGAGATAGGAATACCAGACCACCTTGCTCGTTTCCTAAGAAACCTGTATGCAGGTCAAGAAGCAACAGTTAGAACCAGACATAGAACAGACTGGTTCCAAATTGGGAAAGGAGGTACCTCATGGCTGTATGTTGTCATCCTGCTTATTTAACTTATATGCAGAGTACGTTATGTGAAATGCCAAGCTGGATAAAGCACAAACTGGAATCAAGATTTCCAGGAGAAATATCAATAACCTCAGATATGCAGATAAAGGTGAAGGTGAAGTCACTCAGTCGTGTCCGACTCTTTGCGACCCTGTTGACTGTAGCCTACCAGGCTCCTCCGTCCATGGGATTCTCCAGGCAGGAATACTGGAGTGGGTTGCCATTTCCTTCTCCAGGGGATCTTCCCGACCCAGGGATCGAACCCAGGTCTCCTGCATTGAAGGCAGACGCTTTAACCTCTGAGCCACCAAGGAAGCCCTATATGCAGATAACAACACTCTAATGGCAGAAAGTGAAGAGGAGCTAAAGAGCCTCGAGATGAGGGTAAAAGAAAGTGAAAGTGAATTCGCTCAGTTGTGTCTGACTCTTTGCGACCCCATGGACTGTAGCCTATCAGGCTTCTCTGTCCATGGGATTTTCCAGGCAAGAGTGCTGGAGTGGATTGCCGTTTCCTTCTCCAGGGGATCTTCTTGACCCAGGGATCGAACCCGGGTCTCCCGCATTGCAGGCAGACACTTTACCGTCTGAGCCACCAGGGAAGGTAAAAGAGGAGAGTGAAAAATCTAGCTTAAAACTCAACATTTCAGTAAATGAAAATCATGGCATCCAGTGCCATACTTCATGGCAAATTGTTGGAGAAAAAATGGAAACACTGAGACAGACTTTATTTTCTTGGGCTCCAAAATCACTGCAGATGGTGACTGCAGCCATTAAATTAAAAGATGCTTGTTCCTTGGAAGAAAAGCAATAATAAACCTAGACAGCATACTAAAAAGCAGAGACATCAATATGCTGATAGAGGTCCCTATAGTCAAAGGTATGTTTTTTCCAGTAGTCATGTATGGATGTGAGAGTTGGACCATAAAGAAGTCTGAGCACTGACAAATTGCTGCTTTTGAACTGTGTTGTTGGAGAAGACTCTTCAGAGTCCCTTGAATAGCAAGGAGATCAAACCAATGAATCCTAAAGGAAATCAATCCTGAATATTCATTGGAAGGACTGAAGTTTAAGCTCTAATACTTTGGCCACCTGACACGAAGAGCCAGCTCATTTGGAAAGACCCTGATGCTGGGAAAGATTGAGGGCAGGAGGAGATGACAGTGACAGAGGATGAGATGGTTGGATGGCATCATCGACTCAATGGACATGAGCTTGAGGAAACTGGGAGACAGTGAAGGACAGGCATGCCTGGCATGCTGCAGTCCAGGGGGTCGCAAAGAATCGGGCATGACTGAGTGACTGAACAACAAAAAAGACATGGAAACAACGTATATATACTTCATTTTCTGGAGAGATATTTTGAATGACATTTTTTAAAACTTCCATGTACAGATGTTCATTGATAGCATACAGAAACTGATCTGTGTCTGTGTTTATCTTGCTAAACTCATATAGATAGTCATGTTTTATACAATAGAAGGAACACATACAGGATTTGTATGTTGAATAATTCAAAACTCATGAATAAAATCAAAGATATAAATAAATAGATTTACTATGTTCATGGGTTAGAAGAGTCAGAGCAGCAAACATCAATTCTCTCCAAAGCTATAGATTTAATAGCAATCAAATTCCCAGCAGAAAAAAAATATAATTGTGGTTTAATACTGCATAGTGTTTTGGGTATTTCTTTTATATGCATAGGTCTTATGAGCCAATAAAACTTTCAAAGTAAAAAAAAATTTTTTTTGAGATCAGACCTGCTATTCTAAAATTTTATGAAAGGGTAAAAGAACCTTAATAGCCAAAAAGATCTGGTGAAACATGTATAAATTTGGAGGAATCACATTCCCAGATACTGAGCTGCTATTAAGCTATAATAATCAAGACAGGTGGTATTGGTGAAAGGATCAGAGATCCAAAGAGCAGAAGAGAGATTATTGAAAATACCTTCTTTTACAAAGATGCTAATTGACCCCATTCATAAAGGCTCCAACCTCATGGCCTAATCATCTCCCAAATGCACAGATATTGGAGGCCACATGAAGATGGAGACAGAGATAGGAGTTAGGCTGCTAGAAGCCAAGAATCTCTTCAAGCCACAAGAATGTGGCTGTGGCCAGGAAGGGTTTCCCATCTAGAGCTTTCAGATATGCGGCCATAATAGGTTTCTGGGGGCGAGGTGATGGGGGAGTACTAAAGGTTTTCTACATATAAGATTATGCTTCTGCAAACAGAGGTTGACTTCATTTTTTTCCAGTTTGGATACCTTTTTTTTGTTCTACTTGCAGAATTTCTCTGGCTCAGAGATCTAATGTTATTTTGAAGAGAAGTGGTAAGGGGGCCAGATATATTCTGCTGGGTGGGAAAGAGAGAGAAGGGAGCTAGATCTTATGTTGAGGTACCACCCTGGGCCAATGAAGTCACAGAGTGCCAGGGACCCTCAATTTTGGATGCTCCATTGAATCCACTGTTAGGTGGAGATTAGGTGTATTCAGGGTGAGAAGTATTTAGAGGTAGACTGGTTGGCCTTGGAGTAACAAGCCTACTCTAGCATGAAAATGGAAATATTTGTATATTATGTACCTATTTCCTTCCAGGGGAGAAAATGGGAAATCAGGTGAACACCAAATTAGAACAAGTGATTATTATATATAAGTAATCCCTTCCACGTAACAAAGCTGATGGAGCCATTGAAGAATCTCTAGTTCCTCTTCCCCCAGGCTTTGTGATCAGTGTGTTCCACCTCATTGGCAACTTTATGAAAACAGTATTAATAAGCTATTTCCCTTGTCTGTGGAATGAGTATAAGGACTTTTTCTATGAGAATACTGGCTCTGCAAATGTACTTCCAAATTGCTCCCCACGTGAGCTCAGTTTGAACCATATCCCCTTTGGAGTTACTAAATGAGTTATAGGAATGTTTAATGTTTGAAGCATACTGTGTCCAAAAATTTCTATTAAAACTATAGAAAACTTCCGATTATGACAACTTGGCATTAAAAACTTACCAACTTCTTGGTATATATCCAAAGGAAATGAAATCAGGGTCTCAAAATAATATCTGGGGTCCCATGTCCATCGCAGAATTACTCACAGTAGTCAAGGAATGAAAACAACCTAAATGTATGTCAGTGGATAAATGGATAAAGAAAATGTGGTATATGTCTGCATATGGCTCAGAGGTTAAAGCGTCTGCCTCCAGTGCGGGAGACCTGGGTTCGATCCCTGGGTCGGGAAGATCCCCTGGAGAAAGAAATGGTAACCCACTCCAGTATTCTTGCCTGGAGAATCCCATGGACAGAGAAGCCTGGTAGGCTACAGTCCACAGGGTCACAAAGAGTAGGACACAACTAAGCAACCTCACTTCACCTCAGTCAAGGAATGAGAACAACCTAAATGTATGTCAGTGGATAAATGGATAAAGAAAATGTGGTATATGTCTGCATATGTGTATATACATACCATTTTCAACAACATGGATGAACCTCGACTACATTATGCTGAGTGAAATAAGTCTGAGAAAGACAAGTACTGCAATGCATGCACTCACTTGCCAGGCTGGATGAAATACAAGATGAAATCAAGACTGTCGTGAGAAATATCAACAAGATGCCTGTGTGCTTAGTCCTGTTCGACTCTTTGCAACCCTTTGGATTGTAACCAGCCAGGCTCCTCTGTCCATTGACTTTTCCAGGCAAGAATAATGGAGTGGGTTGCCATTTCCTCCTCCAGGGGATCTTCCTGACCCAGGGATCGAACCTGTGTTTCCTACATTGCAGACGGATTCTTAACCTGCTGAGCCATCGGGGAAGCCCATCAACAAGATGATACAACCCTAATAATGGCAGAAAATGAAGAGGAACTAAAGAGCCTCTTGACAAGGGAGAAAAAGGATAGTGGAAAAGCTGGCTTAAAACTCAACTTTCCAAAAACGAAGATCATAGCATCCAGTCCCATCACTTCATGACAAATAGGATAAAAGTAGAAGCAGTGACAGATTTTGGTTTTTTTGGCTCCAAAATTACTGCAGATGGTGACTGCAGCCATGAAATTAAAAGACCTCTTGCTCCTTGGAAGGAAAGCTATGACAAACCTAGACAGCATATTAAAAAGCAGACATCACTTTGCTGACAAAGATCCATATAGTCAAAGCTATAGTTTTCCCATTAGTCATGTACAAATGTGAGAGTTGGGCCATGAAGAAGGCTGAGCACCAGAGAATAGATGCTTTCAAATTGTGGTACTAGAAAAGCCTCTTGAGAGTCCCTTGGACAGCAAGGAGATGAAACCAGTCAATCCAAAAAACAGTGAACTCTAAATATTCCCTGGAAGGACTGATGCTGAAGCTGAAGCTCCAATACTTTGGCCACCTGATGTGAAGAGCCAACTCATTGGAAAAGACCCTGATGCTGGGAAAGATTGAAGGTGGGAAGAGAAGGGGATGCCAGAGGATGAGATGGTTGGATGGTGTCACCAACTCAATGGACATGAGTTTGAGCAAACTCGGGGAGATAGTGAAGGACAGGGAAGCCTGGTGTGCTACAGTCTATGGGGTCACAAAGAGCTGGACACAACTGAGCAAAGAACAACAAAAACAATGCTCTTACATGTGGAATCTAAACCCATCAAACTACTAGACACAGAGAGGAGAATGGTGATGGCAGAGGTGGTAAAGGGGAAAATGAGGAAGTGTTGGTATAAAGGTACAAGTTTGGGAGCTCTAATGTCAACATGGTGAGTATCTACTTGAAATTTGTTAAGGGAGATCTTAAATGTTAAATCACAAAAATGGTAATTACGTGAGCGGATAGATATGTTAATGCACTTGAGTGTGTTGATTGTTTCACAATGTGTGTGTGTTTGTGTATATATATATATCATAATGTCAATTTATATACCTTAAGAAGTATAGGTATATAAGACAAATAAGAATTATATATATATAAAATTTGTCTGGTGGCTCAGACCATAAAGTGCTGTCCGCAATGCGGGGGACCCAGGTTCGATCCCTGGGTTGGGAAGATCCCCTGGAGAAGGGAGGAGCCTGGTGGGCTATAGTCCATGGAGTCACAAAGAGTCAGACACGACTGAGTTTGCGTTCTTTCTTTCTTTCTTATATAGTTTGTCAATTATTTGTCAACTATACCTCAATAAGGTCAGTTCTGTTCAGTCACTCAGTCGTGTCTGACTCTTTGCGACCGCATGGACTATAGCTCGCCAGGCCTCCCTATCCATCACCAACTCCCAGAGCTTACTTAAACTCATGTCCGTTGAGTTGGTGATGCCATCCAACCGTTTCAGCCTCTGTCATCCCCTTCTCCTTCTGCCTTCAATCTTTCCCAGCATCAGGGTCTTTTCCAGTGAATCAACTGTTTGCATCCGTTCAGTTCAGTCCCTCAGTCGTGTCTGACTGTTTGCAACCCCATGGACTGCAGCATGCCAGGCCCATCACCAATTCCCAGAATTTACTCAAACTCATGTCCATTGACTTGGTGATGCCATCCAACCATCTCATCCTCTGTCATCCCCTTCTCCTGCCTTCAAGATACCTCAATAAAGCTGGAAACAAAAACTGACATGACCCGACCTGGTTGTCTTCCAGATATGAGAGAATTGAAATCCCAATTCATATTGTACCTCACGTAACCATTGGGAAAGTATGTCTTGAGTCAGCAGTTGAGCTGCCCAAGATCTTGTGCCAAGAAGAACAAGATGCGTATAGGAGGATCCACAGGTAGACACCCTCGCTGCTCATCTTTCTACTTCTCAGGGCCTGGTCCCCATTCCCTCCCGTCCTGTCATCTTTGGCAGCTAAACCTGTGAGCCCCCTTTGCTTTTTTGCTCTCTTATGAAAAAGCTTTACGGTAGTTTGCAGTCATCAGGTTTCTCACTCTGTATGATAAGTCTCTTTACCACTTGTTTCTCTCCTGGTGCACTTTGCATCCTCCTGGGGCAAAGATAATTTTTTAGTTGCTAAAAAAAATTAACACCTAAGTTAACNTACTCAAACTCATGTCCATTGACTTGGTGATGCCATCCAACCATCTCATCCTCTGTCATCCCCTTCTCCTGCCTTCAAGATACCTCAATAAAGCTGGAAACAAAAACTGACATGACCCGACCTGGTTGTCTTCCAGATATGAGAGAATTGAAATCCCAATTCATATTGTACCTCACGTAACCATTGGGAAAGTATGTCTTGAGTCAGCAGTTGAGCTGCCCAAGATCTTGTGCCAAGAAGAACAAGATGCGTATAGGAGGATCCACAGGTAGACACCCTCGCTGCTCATCTTTCTACTTCTCAGGGCCTGGTCCCCATTCCCTCCCGTCCTGTCATCTTTGGCAGCTAAACCTGTGAGCCCCCTTTGCTTTTTTGCTCTCTTATGAAAAAGCTTTACGGTAGTTTGCAGTCATCAGGTTTCTCACTCTGTATGATAAGTCTCTTTACCACTTGTTTCTCTCCTGGTGCACTTTGCATCCTCCTGGGGCAAAGATAATTTTTTAGTTGCTAAAAAAAATTAACACCTAAGTTAACTCCATGTATGTGACACCTTCAGTGAGAGACAGTAATTTCCAGATTATTTATTTGAATTATTTCAATGTTTGAAATGAAAGTACATCCCCCCAATCATGAAAAATTTAACAAGAATGGAAAGTTAAATGATCCATATTTATCTGTTCTGGCAGCAGACTGGTGCCAGCCCGATTAGATGAACTGATGCTCTGCTACTAATCTATTTTATCCTATCCCTTTAGCCTTACACATCTGGACTCAGTAACCAAGATCCATAATGGCTCAGGTAAGATTTTTTCCCCTAAAGTATAAGCAGTAAAATACTCACATGATCAAAGCAAATTTAGCTGAAGTAACTGAATTGGTGAGTACAAATTACCCTGGAGTTTTCTTTCTCAAGAGCTTTGCCACTTGCTAAGCCTGCCACCACAACTTTCCTATTGAACCCTGTGGACAACTGAATACTATACATGCCACCCAAAGGAAGACTGGAATGTTTGCAGCAGCATTATTTGCAATAGCCAAAAAGGGGAAACACCCAGCTGTCTGTCAGTGGGCAAATGGATCAACAAAGCCTGATCCATCCATACAACAAAGTATTGCTCAGAAATGAAAAGAACAAACTACCGATACATGATGGAGAAGGAAATGGCAACCCACTCCAGTATTCTTGCCTGGAGAATCCCATGGACAAGAGGAGCCTGGCAGACTACAATCCGTAGGGTCGCAAGAGTTGGATGTTACTTAGCGACTAAATGATCAAATCATCNATGGAGAAGGAAATGGCAACCCACTCCAGTATTCTTGCCTGGAGAATCCCATGGACAAGAGGAGCCTGGCAGACTACAATCCGTAGGGTCGCAAGAGTTGGATGTTACTTAGCGACTAAATGATCAAATCATCACATGAACAACCTTGATGAATCTCAAAACCATTATGCCAAGTGAAGTGTCATGTAAACTGTTATGTACTTTATAGTTCCATTTATATGAAATTCAAGAATAGGCAAGAGTAATGGGGCTTCCCTGGTGGCTCAGAAGGTAAAGAATCTACCTGCAACATGGGAGATCGGGGTTTGATCTCCAAGTTGGGAAGATTCCCTGGAGGAGGGAACGGCTACCCACTCGTTATTCTGGCCTGGAGAATCCCTATGGACAGAGGAACCTAGTGGGCTACAGTCCAAGAGGTTGCAAAGAGTCAGACATGACTGAGTGACTAAGCACAGCACAATCTATGGTGACAGCATAGATTATGGATTAGTGTGAAGAAGTCTTGAAAATTGGGGAAAGAGACCCTTTTGGAGGTCTTAGCCCTTTCTCTATGAGAGTGAAAGCTGGTTATCTTTCTGCTCTTTGCATAGGCAGGCTTCCTTCTGGATTATGGGTCCAGGGATGTTCAGGGTAGCCTCCAAATAGATATCTTCCTTGCTCAGTTATCCTGCTTTCCCCTGGCTGCCCATCCAAAGCTGTCTGCCACTTCTACTACTATACTTTTTCTATGTTCTCCTCCTTCCCCTTCTTCCTGTACTCCCTGGTGTGGGGCTGCTAATGGTGGAATGTTGTCCTTGTGTTTTGTTTCTGTTGAAGTATTTACCAAGAATCTGTGCAGTCAGATGTCAGCGGTCAGCGGACCTCTACTACAGTGGTTGGAGGACAGACTGGAGCAAAACCAACAGCATGTGCAGGAGCTGCAACAAGAAAAGGAAGAGCTTCTGCAAGAACTTTCTTCTCTAGAATAAAGGAGGAGACAGAACAAGGTAAAATGCTTTTCTTCCAATTTGTGTTAAACACGGTCTGCAATTTCACATACAGGATGCATAAGAAGATGAGGGAGCAGCTCTTTTTATACCCTAATGGGTGTGTCTTATGCCTGCAATAAACAAACACAAGACATCTTCCAGAAAGTTTCATTTAGGGCTTAATGAACCCTCCTACCTGGAACTGGCCTACCCAGAGCAAATGCAGGGTGATTTAAGTAGAATATGAAAGCTTTTAAAGACTGGAAGGTACATTGGCAAGGACATTCTATAATAAAATGTCTGGGGAGTATATCTCAAATGTTCATTTCCCCCTGGAATGAGCTAAAGGAAGAAGAGTATTTCATGTTTGATTTTGTAGTTAGGATGCTTATCAGTTCAGTTCAGTTGCTCAGTCATTTCCAACTCTTTGCGACCCCAAGGATGCTTATATTGGACAAGTAAGTAAGTACATGAGGGTCAGTGGAAAGAAGTGACTCTACCTTTACTTTTTGCCCCCACTGACAAGGATATATCTCGTGTCTTCCTTCCTGATCTCTAAAATAGGTATTCTGAGATACCTAGGAAAGGTTGAATCTGTGTGGGTGCTCTTTATAACCAAAAACATGAGTTCTGGCATATTTGACTTTGAAGCAAATTCCTATTGAGCAGGTCCTAGACCCTAAGAATTACTAATATAATATAAATGTGTTTTTCCAGAAACATTTAGGACTTAGGATGTAACAGAAACCACACTTTAAAAAGTTCTGTTGCATCCTTCTTACCATGTGTAGCCATAAATGATAAGTGTGTCTTCAGAAAAGAGCCAAGCCTACCTCATACTAGAAATTACAGTGGGAATTGAAGGCGTTAGAAAGATGACAAAGAAAGTCCTAATCCCAACAGCAGTGACAAAGGGTTGGTTTTTGTTTTTTCTTCCTGTTTCTCCCTAAATTATTGCTTTTCACATTCCAAAGTATAGTCCAGAACTACCTGTACCATAATCATTTGGATGTCAGACTTGATCTCTTAGGAGCAGAACCCAGAAAAGGTCATGAACTTTCCTAGGGCATATGTAGTCTAAATGTTGTGTTTTCCCTCATTTCCCACAGCCAGAGTGCTTCTCTATTCTTTTCTTTCCCTGTAGGAAGGATGAAAATATCCAGGAATAAAATTAATTAGGCTAAATCCATTTTGAAGAAGAAAAATTGGGGGGACTCATGTTACCTGACTTCAAGATTTACTATAAGGCTGTAGCGATCAAGACAGCCCAACCGATTTTGACAAAGGTACAGAAGCAATTCACCGGAGGAAGGATAGTCTTCTCACAAATCACGTTGGTGCAGTTGGCAAAGAAAAGGAACTTTGACCTAAACTGTATACAATATACAAATCTGAAAATGTATCATGATGTTAGGTGTAAGATGTAAAACTATAAAACCTTTAGGGACAGAAGCAATTCACCGGAGGAAGGATAGTCTTCTCACAAATCACGTTGGTGCAGTTGGCAAAGAAAAGGAACTTTGACCTAAACTGTATACAATATACAAATCTGAAAATGTATCATGATGTTAGGTGTAAGATGTAAAACTATAAAACCTTTAGGGAAAAAAAATCATAGAAAAATCTTTAGGATCTTGGGCTAGGCAACAAGCTCTTGGCCTTCACTCCAAAAGCACAGTGCTAAAAGGAAAAAGTTGATACACTGGACTTTATCAAAAGGAAAAACTTCTGTTCTGCAAACAATTTAAGAGGAAGATGTTATTGACAGAAATCACTTGCAAACCATTTATGGTGATGAATCCAGAATATATTATATAAAGTCAAGAGGAAAAAATAATACAATTAGAAAATGAGCAGAAGACATAAATAGACATAGCACTGAAGAGGGAATGTTGATGGCAAGCAAGCATAGGAGAAAATACTGAATCTTATTAGTAATCAGGGGATGCAAATTAAAACCACAAGGAATTATGACTATGTACTTATCAGAATGGCTAAAGAAAATAATAATGAAAATGGGGACTTCCTGGCAGTTCAGTGGTTGAGACTCTGCCTTTCAGTGCCGAGGGCATGGGTTTGATCCCTAGTTGGGGAACTAAGATCCCATATGCCTCAGGGTGTGGCCAAAATTTTTTTAAAATAGTGAAAATAGAAGATGCTGTTGAGCATACAAATTGGAGATCTCATACCTTGCTGAATGGAATGTAAAAAAAAAAACTCTGAAAAAAAAGAGTTTGGAAACTTCTAATAAACATGAAAGTGTTAGCTGCTCAGTCATGTCTGACTCTTTGGACCCCATGGACTGTAGCCTGCCAGGCTCCTCTGTCCATAGGGATTCTCCAGGCAGAAATACTGCAGTGGGTTGCCATTCCCTTTTCCAGAGGATTTTCCTGACCCCAGGGATCGAAAGTTAAACATGCATGTACTTTATTACCCAGCAACTGTTTTTCTGGACATCTATCCCAAAGAAATGAAAGCCTATTTTGGCACAAAAACTTCTATACAGATGTTATTAGCACTTTCACTTGTAATAGCCCCAAATGAAACAACCCAGATGTCCTGCAGTTGAGTGTGCAGTTAAACCAACCATGCACACCATGGGATACTACTCTGCAATGTAAAGAAACAGAATATTGATATACACAACTTGGATGGACCTCAAGTGTATTACGATGAATGAAAAAAGTCTCAACAGGTCACCTACTGTATGAATGCATTTGTATAACATTCTAAATTCTTAAAATGAAAAAAATATAGAAATTAAGAACAGATTAATGGTTTCCAGGGACAGGGACTGGAGGGGGTATGAGATATGGGAGATTATAAAGGATAACAACATAAGCAGTTCCTTTGTGCTGATGGAACAGTTCTATTTCTTGATTGTGGTGCTGATTACATGAATATATATCTGTGCTAAACTATATAGAGCTACACAAAAAAACTCACAGATGAGTGCATGTAAAATCTGGTGAAACCAAATAAGGTCTATAGTCTAGTCAGCAGTATTGTACCATTGTCAATATGTTGGTTTTGAAGTTGGATTATAACGATGTGTAAGATATTACCTGGGGGAAACTGGGACTCCCTGTACTATTTTTGCACCTTCCTGTTAATCTGTAATTATTGCAAAATAAAGAGTTGTAAGTTTTAAATAAGGAACTAGGAGGTATGGTACGTACTTTGTGAAATAAGAGTGATAAAAAGAAAATATGAGGGGAATAGGATGATTTGAGTATTTTTACAGGCCAGCCTTTAGCATGTGTCCCTTCTAAGCTATTTATACTGATGCAGTTATGACCATTTGAAATTCTTTTTCTAACCTGATAATCTGAGTTGTAATTTGTAAAACAGGAATGTGGGGAGAGGAGGTGGATACTCGGAAATGTCAGAGTACATGCCATGTCTGAGGAAGCAGGGCTGGGATGAGGGCCTTGTTTGGGGCCAAATGATGTAGCAAATAAGTAAATATATTGACGGAAATGGAAGCCAGGTTTGTCAAGTGTCAGAGAAATGACTTACAAACATGAATGGGGGAAGGATAAAATGAATCTTACAGTCTTGGCTTGAAAATGGAAGTATTAATGTGAAATGATTTTCCAAGGAAAAATTTATATATACACAGATATAGGGCTGTGTGCACATATAGATGCATGTATTTCCTGGTACTGTCCATTCAGATAAGAAGAAATGATACCCTAGTAGCTATGAGCACATCGAGCACCCAGATATTGGTTTTCACTAAATGTAACCAGGGCCCCCACTGAGAGAAATGGCTGGTTCTGGAGCTGGAGCAGAGAAAGTATGAGATAAACCCAGACCAAAGTTCCTTTGTTAATGCTGTCAAAAGGCCACTTAAAACAACGAGTAAATTCAGAGCAGTGTTTATTGGTACCAGCAGGTTTGTAGCCTCCCCACAAATTTCTCTCTCCTGTACCTTAACTTCAGCTTCTTTCAGAGATAAAATATTGATTAACTTCTAGCCTAACAGTGTGAGGTGTTCTGTAGACACTCCCTCCCCTGTGGAAAAAAAATTATCTTTGAATTATTAAAGTCCTGGGAGTAGTCTGAGGAGCAAACAGAAACTCAAGAAAATCCACAAAAATTCCCTAAGAATTTCTAGCATTCGAATTGAGATCTCTTAGGGGAAACACACTGACTGGAACCGCCGACCCTGGCCAGGCACCATAGTAACCATTTGCATGAATTATTTTAGGACAGGAGGTAGTGGGAAGGAACACAGAACTAACAAGCCACCACCAACCAGAAGAGTTCAGGAAAAGGTCAAAAGGAGATGCCACATGTCCCACCACCTCCCAGAACCCTTGCTGGAATCCATCTTGGCTGAGCAATGTGTGCGCCACCAGGAAGGACCCTGAGACAGAATAACTGGCCAAAGACAATCCAGAAACTAATCCCACCACCATAAAACCTAAGACTGCAAGCCAAGTGACAGAACAGTTCTCTTGGGTTCTCTGCCCAGGTGCCCCTTCCTAATAAAGTCTCTTGCTTTGTCAGCATGTGTGTCTCCTTAGGCAGTTGATTTCCAGGCGTTAGATAAGAGCCCTCTCTCGGGCCCTGCAACAGATCTCCTCCCTCCTTTCCTTCTCCTGCTCAGTAAAGAGGAGATTCCACTCCAGACTTGTACAGCCAAGAACACAGGGTTCAATCTACCCCTAGCGTCCAGCTGGAGGGCTTTTTTTCCCACGAGAAACAGGACTTAAGCATTTCTTCTCCTGCCCCCAGCTCCCTGTTGCTTTGGCTATGTCCTAGGAAAGAGTGATTGAGACATGGGAGGAGACTCTAACTTGGATGTGGAGCACTGAGATCAAGGTCCCTGATCACCTTGCCTGCACTCATGAAGTGGTGGTTCTGTGCCTGTAAAAACCTCAGGCTACTGACCCTGGCCCTGACCATTTAGGTCCTAGAGCTGGGGTATCACTCAGAGAAGTTTGCCAGTGTCCCCATGTGCTGTTCCAGAACCCTGACACAGAGATTTTTGCATAGGGATAGACACGGGCTATAAAACATGCTCCTAATCTCTTCCCAGAAAACTAACTAGTCTGATCACATGGACCACAGCCTTGTCTGACTCAATAGAACTATCAGCCATGCCATGTAGGGCCACCCAAGACAGACGGGTCATGGTGGAGAGTTCTGACAAAACATGGTTCACTGGAGAGGGAATGGCAAACTACTTCAGTATTCTTGCCTTGAGAATCCCATGAACAGTACGAAAAGGCAAAAAGATAAGACACTGAAAGATGAACTCCCCAGATTGGTAGGTGCCCAATATGCTACTGGAGATCAGTGGAGAACTAACTCCAGAAAGAATGAAGAGATGGAGCCAAAGCAAAAACAACAACCAGTTGTGGCTGTGACTGGTGATGGAAGTAAAGTTCAATGCTGAAAAGAGCAATATTGCATAGGAACCTGGAATGTTAGGTCCATGAATCAAGGCAAATTGGAAGTGGTCAAACAGGAGACGGCAAGAGTGAACACTGACATTTTAGGCATCAGCAAACTAAAATGGACTGGAATGGGTGAATTTAACTCAGATGACCATTGTATCTACTACTGTGGGCAAGAATCCCTTGGAAGAAATGGAGTAGCCATCATAGTCAACAAAAGAGGGTGAAATGCAGTAGTTGGAAGCAGTCTCAAAAATAACAGAATGACCTCTGTTCGTTTCCAAGGCAAACCATTCAATATCATGGTAATCCAAGTCTATGCCCCAACCAATAATGCTGAAGAAGCTGAAGTTGATCGGTTCTATGAAGACCTCCAAGACCTTCTAGAACTAACACCCAAAAAAGATGTCCTTTTCATTATAGGGGACTGGAATGCAAAAGTAGGAAGTCAAGAGATACCTGGAGTAACAGGCAAGTTTGGCCTTGGCATACAGAATGAACCTGGGCAAAGGCTAACAGAGTTTTGCCAAAAGAATACACTGGTCATAGCAAACACCCTCTTCTAACAACACAAAAGAAGACTCTGCACATGGACATCACCAGATGGTCAACACTGAAATCAGATTGATTATATTCTTTGTAGCCAAAGATGGGGAAGCTCTATACAGTCAGCTAAAACAAGACCGGGAGCCAACTGTGGCTCAGATCATGAATTCCTTATTGCCAAATTCAGACTTAAATTGAAGAAAGTAGGGAAAACCACTAGACCACTCAGTTCAGTTCAGTTCACTCACTCAGTCATGTCTGGCTCTTTGCAACCCCATGGACTGCAGCACACCAGGCTTCCCTGTCCATCACCAATTTCTGGAGCTTGCTGGAACTCATGTCCATTGAGTGGGTGATGCCATCCAACCATGTCACACTCTGTCAGCTGCTTCTGCTTTTGCTTTCAATCTTTCCCAGCATCAGGGTCTTTTCTGATGAGTTGGCTCTTCCTATCAGGTGGCCAAAGCATTGGAGCTTCAGCATCAGTCCTTCCAATGAATATTCAAGGTTGATTTCTTTTAGGATTGACTGGTTTCATCTCCTTGCAGTCCAAGGGACTCTCAAGAGTCTTCTCCAACACCACAGTTCGAAAGCATGAATTCTTAGGCTCTCAGCCTTGTTTATGGTCCAACTCTCACATTTATACATGACCAATGGAAAAACCATAGCTTTGACTATATGGACTTTTGTTAGGAAAGTGATGTCTCCACTTTATAATATGCTGTCTAGGTTGGTCAAAGCTTTTCTTCCAAAGAGCAAGCTTCCAAGACACATGGTGTCTCCTTTTAATATCATGGCTGCAGTCACCATCTGCAGTGATTTTGGAGCCCAGGAAAATAAAATCTTTCACTGTTTCACTTTTCCTCCTTCTATTTGTCATGAAATGATGGGGCTGGATGCCACAATCTCAGTTTTTGTCAGCTTTTCACTCTCCTCATTCACCTTCATCAAGAGGTTCTTTAGTTCTTCACTTTCTGCCATAAGGGTGGTGTCATCTGCATATCTGAAGTTATTGATATTTCAAATCCTGGCAATCTTGATTCTGGCTTGTGATTCATCCAGCCCAACACTTCTCATGATGTACTCTGCATATAAGTTAAATAAGTAGGGTGACAATATATAGCCTTGACATAGTCCTTTCCCAATTTGGAACCAGTCCATTGTTCCACGTTTGGTACTAACTATAGCTTCTTGACCTGCATACAGGTTTCTCAGGAGGCAGGTCAAGTGGTCTGGTATTCCCATCTCTTTAAGAATTTTCCACAGTTTGTGGTGATCCACAAAGCCAAATGCTTTGACGTAGTCACTAAAGCAGAAGTAGATGTTTTTCTGGAATTCTCCTGCTTCCTCTATGATCCAAAGAATGTTGGCAACTTGATCTCTGCTTCCCTATGCTTTTTTCTAAACCTAGCTTGTACATCTGGAAGTTCTTGGTTCATGTACTGCTGAAGCCTAGCTTGAAGGATTCTGAGCATGACCTCCTTGCTAACATGTGAAATGAGCACAATCATGTGGTAGTTTGAACATTCTTTGGCACTGCCCTTCTCTGGGACTGGAATGAAAAGTGACCTTTTCCAGTCTTGTGGCCACTGCTGAGTGTTCCAAATTTGCTGGCATATTGAGTTCAGCACTTTAACCTCATCATCTTTTAGGATTTGAAATAGCTCAGCTAGAATCCCATCACCTTCACTAGCTTTATTGGTAGTAATCCTTCTTACACGCTAGTAAAGTAATGCTCAAAATTCTCCAAGCCAGGCTTCAGCAATATGTGAACCATGAACTCCCTGATGTTCAAGCTGGTTTTAGAACAGGCAGAGGAACCAGAGATCAAATTGCCAACATCCGCTGGATCATGGAAAAAGCAAGAGAGTTCCAGAAAAACATCTATTTCTGCTTTATTGACTATGCCAAAGCCTTTGACTGTGTGGATCACAATCAACTGTGGAAAATTCTGAAAGAGATGGGAATACCAGACCACCTAACCTGCCTCTTGAGAAATCTGTATGCAGGTCAGGAAGCAACAGTTAGAACTGCACATGGAACAACAGACTGGTTCCAAATAGGAAAAGGAGTACGTCAAGGCTGTATATTGTCTCCCTGCTTATTTAACTTATATGCAGAGTACATCATGAGAAACGCTGGACTGGAAGAAACACAAGCTGGAATCAAGATTGCCGGGAGAAATATCAATAACCTCAGATATGCTGATGACACCACCCTTATGGCAGAAAGTGAGGAGGAGCTAAAAAGCCTCTTGATGAAAGTGAAGGAGGAGAGCGAAAAAGTTGGCTTAAAGCTCAACATTCAGAAAACGAAGATCATGGCATCCGGTCCCATCACTTCATGGGAAATAGATGGGGAAACAGTGGAAACAGTGTCAGACTTTATTTTTTGGGGCTCCAAAATCACTGCAGATGGTGACTGCAGCCATGAAATTAAAAGACGCTTACTCCTTGGAAGAAAAGTTATGACCAACCTGGATAGTATATTCAAAAGCAGAGACATTACTTTGCCGACTAAGGTCCGCCTAGTCAAGGCTATGGTTTTTCCTGTGGTCATGTATGGATGTGAAAGTTGGACTGTGAAGAAAGCTGAGCGCCGAAGAATCGATGCTTTTGAACTGTGGTGTTGGAGAAGACTCTTGAGAGTCCCTTGGACTGCAAGGAGATCCAACCAGTCCATTCTGAAGGAGATCAACCCTGGGATTTCTTTGGAAGGAATGATGCTAAAGCTGAAACTCCAGTACTTTGGCCACCTCATGCTAAGAGTTGACTCATTGGAAAAGACTCTGATGCTGGGAGGGATTGGGGGCAGGAGGAGAAGGGGATGACCGAGGATGAGATGGCTGGACGGCATCACGGACTCGATGGACGTGAGTCTGAGTGAACTCCGGGAGATGGTGATGGACAGGGAGGCCTGGTGTGCTGCGATTCATGGGGTCACAAAGAGTCGGACACAACTGAGCAACTGAACTGAACTGAACTGAACTGAACTGAATCCTTCTTAAGGCCCACTTGACATCACACTCCAGGATGTCTGGCTATAGATAAGGGACCACATCATCATTGTTATCCAGGTCATTAAGATCTTTTTAAGGTAGTTCTTCTGTGTATTCTTGCCACCTTAATCTCTTCTGCTTCTGTTAGGTCCATACCATTTCTGTCCTTTATCATGCCCATCATTGCACAAAATGTTCCCTTGGTACTTCCAATTGTCTAGACGAGATCTCTTCTGCTGCTGCTGCTGCTAAGTCACTTCAGTCGTGTCCGACTCTGTGTGACCCCATAGACGGCAGCCCACCAGGCTCCCCCATCCCTGGGATTCTCCAGGCAAGAACACTGGAGTGGGTTGCCATTTCCTTAGTGCTGCGATTCATGGGGTCACAAAGAGTCGGACACAACTGAGCGACTGAACTGAACTGAACTGAATCTAGGGATGCTCGCTATTAGTTCTATTGATACAGATGCCTAGTACCATCTATGAATACTGAGACATGAAGTGATGCAACTGTCTTCAAAGAAAAGGAAAGGCAATGGTTTCCTTACTCCTTGCAGAACTTTCTTTCTGTTCAAGGGGAAAGATTCCTTGTAGTTATTTGTGATGCAGTTTTTCTGAGGAAGGATGGGCTGGGAAATAAAACTGCTCATATTTTGTTGGGCAAAGCAGTGCCCACAGGGGCTATGCTGGCCCTCGGGGCTTCTTTCACATTCGCAGAGATCAGGGCTCTTTGTTTTCAGGAGTGTGGCACTGCTTCTGCAGAAGCACCACAATGCTCCTTGGCAAGCACCTGTTCTGAGCAGGAAATCAAGATGGAGAAGGAGAGTCATCTTTGTGAAAATACAGTAGGTTACACTGATCATTGCCCTCTCCACATGTGGAAGACAAGGGGTGTAAAATCCTGAACACTAATTCATTTTGATCTGCCTGATTGTATGTTTCTTAGAGTGTGTTTAGTGCCTTGTGGTTAGAATATTATGTGCTACTTCGTGAGTACTAAATGTGCTGTTATATTTACTGAAGTTATTTGTCTCTCTTATCTTAATGAAAATATGCATTTGTCCATCTAGACCTCACTCACACCTACCTTCACTGTTAAGTTCATGGATACGGAGTCTTTCGTAACTCTCAGGAATGCTCCTTGTTAACACACTGCAGTCACCAGCCACAGGGAGGTTCAGTTAGTCTCCCAGGATGGCTAGCAATCTCTTTTTCTCTGCTCTGAATCCCAAAGATAATATCCATATCTTTCTTATTGGTCACTTATAGTAATTCCTTGACTTAAAAAAAAAAATTATTTCCTCACCTTCTCTGCTGCCACATTCTCCATGTGTCTCACATTCTGGCTACTCTCTTCCAGTCTCTGCAGCTGCTTTTTTTTTTTTTTATCTCCACCCCTTAAATGTTGGTATTCTTTAGGTTCCCTCTCTGGTTCTCTGACTCCTCATAGGGAACCGCATTTGCCTCTGCATGGTGCTGCCGTTTGTGCTAAGTCACATCAGTCGTGTCCGACTGTGTGCAACCCCATAGATGGCAGCCCACCAGGCTCCCCCGTCCCTGGGATTCTCCAGGCAAGAGCACTGGAGTGGGTTGCCATTTCCTTCTCCAGTGCATGAAAGTAAAAAGTGAAAGTGAAGTCACTCAGTCATGTTCAACTCTTCTAAATCCCTGCTTAGACTTCTGATTTATCTCCTAAAGTCCCACAGACAAAGGAGCACAGTATTTCTAATTTTAGCTCACTTTTTTTCTTTAATCTAGTTGATATTTCTATTTCTCTAACTCATGGATATAATTTTCTTAGCTGTACTACACAGAACTGGAGGATCTTTTCACCCTTTCATTCTCTTCACCCACACACCCATTCCCTCCATATACCATCACGAGCTCAACTAGGTAGCATACCTTTCCAAGATATTTTTATTCTATAACTACAGTTATCTTCCTTTTTTTACTATTATCTTCCAGCTTTCAAATCTTTAGTAGCTTCCTTTTGCTTCATGATAAGTCCTGACTTCTTAAAATTCCTTTTGATACCTATCCTCACACTTATGATCTCACACTCTACATTCTGGCCACACTCAACATCTCTTAATATGTTACTCTTACTTCAAATACCTCCACCTCCCACCATAACCATTCAGGTTTGTGTGAGGAGCGTGTGGTTGACATCATGGTGTTCTCCTTCCTGAAATCTTGCCTTCATTCTCCAATGCTATGCAGTTTGGGAAACTGTACCTAACTCTAGGGTTGGACCCTGATAGGTCTAAGCTCTTGTAGCTCACTCCTCAGGGAATCCTTCATTGGCCAGTCATAAAACAAATTTAGTTTGTGGTGACCGGAATGTTCTAAAAAGGATATAGAATTGAAAATATGTGTTCTATTATCACCGATACACTAATTCCCTTATAGTCTTTATTATACTGTGATAACTACTCTTATGTTTGTCTGTGATGTCCACCAGCTACAATACAGTGGTTGGTACACAAAAGGTTCTCAAAAAATACTACCACACACAAAAATGAGGCTCCAGTGTGGAAAACAGAGAATAAATAAACTCGCTTTAAAAGGCACCAAATATTGATTGTTTAGGGACAGAACACTGGGCACACAGAGCAGTGCTAAAAGAGAATCTGATAGCTTTAATGCATACATTAAAAAAGAAGAAAGACCTTAAATCGACAAACTAACTTTCAACTCAAGAAACCAGAAAAAGAAAAAACTAAACTCAAAGCTAACAGAAAGAAGGAAATAAAGATTATAGCAGAAATAAATCAAGTAGAGAATAGAAAAAAATCAATGAAACGGAGTTGATTTGTTGAAAAGTTCAACAAAATTGAAAAACTCTTAGCTAGACTACCTAATAAAACAGGGAGAAGACTCAAGTAACTAAAATCAGAAAAGAATATATACAATGAACAATTGTATGCCAATGAATTGGACAATTGAGAGGAAATGAATAAATTCCTAAGAACACACAATCTATCTAGATACTCATGAAGAAATTTAAAACTGGAACATACCAATAACAAATAAAGAAACTGAATTGGTAATCAGAAACTTCCCAGCACAGAAAAGTTCAGGGTCAGTTTGACCTCCCTAGAGAAGACTATGACATTTAAAGAAGATTTAATACCAATCCTCCCGAAACTCTTCAAAAGTAATACTGGAGAGGAGGGAATAATTCCAAGCTCATTCTGTAAGACCAGCATTACCCTGCTACTAAAGTCAGACAGAGACACTGCAACAAAGGAAAAAAAAAAAAAACCTTACAGACTAATAGCCTTGATTATATTGATGCAAAAGTCCTCAACAAAATGCTATCAAACTAATTTTGACAGCATGTTAAAAGATTATACACTATAACCAAGTTGGATTAATTCATGGAGCCTGGTAGCAGTTACACATTTTAAAATGCAATTACTGTTGTAGGATAAGTTATAAAGCTATTAGCTACCATTTATGGAATAGTGTGTTCAGATTTAATGGATGGTTAATATATTCTAAATAACATTTTTAGGATTGTAAATGTAGAGTATGCTCATAGTTGAAAGGTAAAGAAATGTAGTGAGTTTTAGAGAAGAAAATATGACTTCCCTTTCTCTGAAACGTAGGCTAGATTACAGTGTTGATTCTCCTCCAATGAACAAGAATACTTTATATTCCATCAGGCAGGAAAGGTAATGGAAATTAAAACTGAGGGAAGAAAGGTCCCACTCTTCCTCTGGGGGGTCAAATTAGATGTTGGTCAGATTCGAGATTTAAATGCCAGCAGACGCTAGTCGACTCTGGTCAGAAATTGAGACTAGCTTTTGTCCTGCCTTAAGTTATGTAGGGCTTCTTCCTGGATTTGCTCTTTTAAGGCCACCAAAGTGGTAGCTCCTTACAATGACAGTATTCAGGTATGGGGTGGGGGGCTTCCCAGGTAGTGCTAGAGACAAAGAACCTGCCTGCCAATGCAAGAAACAGGTTTTATCCCTGAGTTGGGATGATCCCCTGGAGGAGGGCACAGTGACCCACTCTAGTATTCTTGCCCAGAGAATCCCATGGACAGAGGAGCCTGGTGTGCTACAGTCATGGGGTCACAAAGAGTCACACACGACAGAGTGCATTCACATACCTGAATGTGCTTGCTGGGCTGCTGGTTAAGTTGTGTCCAACTCTTTGCGACCCTATGGACTGTAGCCCGCCGGGCTCCTTTGTCCATGGGATTCTCTGGGCAAGAACACTGGAGTGGGTTGCCATTTCCTTCTCCAGGGGATACTACTCACCCAGGGATTGAACCTGCATCTATTGCATCTCTTGCAATAGTTCATAGTGGTTAATGTTTATTTTCCAAAACATAAATATAAATCAATAAAATATAATATATAAATATTCATCTACATATGTACGTATGAGGGATACCTGATAGAAAAACAAGCTTCTGAACTTAGCCAGGTTTTGTTTCTCAGTTATCCAAGTAACCAGGTTGTATATGATTACTAATTTTTCACACTTTATGTATCATTGTAACAATCTCAAGCTTAGAAAGAAAAAACTGCAAGAATAGCAAATAGAACTTAATTTAAAGTAGATGGCAACGTGATGATCCATCACCCCTCACATGAGTGCTGTTTCCTATAAACAAGGGCATTTTCCTACATGACTATGATTTAGTCATCAAAATCAGGAAGTTAACAGATAATCACTACTGTCTAGCCCTCAGATGCCATTCAAGTTTTGCCATTTTTTGCCATAATGTTCTGAATAGCAAAAGGATGCATGTCCAGAGTCTTGTGTTGTATTTGTCAGTTGCCTTTTAGTTCAGTTCAGTTGCTCAATTGTGTCCGACTCTTTGCGACCCCATGATTTGCAGTACGCCAGGCCTCCCTGTCCATCACCATCTCCCGGAGTTCACTCAGACTCACACAGGCTACTCCATCCATTGGATTTTCCAGGCAAGAGTACTGGGGTGGGGTGCCATTGCCTTCCCCGACGAGATCTCTAGTCTTTCCCATTCTATTTATTGGTTTCCTCTATTTCTTTGCATTGTTCACTTAAGAAGGCTTACCTTTTTTTCTTCAGTCTGTGATATTAATTTTATTATACATGAGAAAGGTTCACAGGAAACTTAAAATTTTTCAGGTTTACTGTGACATAGCTAACAATAATTTATAGGGGATTTGAAATAAATATTCTCTTTTATTTTCAGGATATTTTGGTTTTATTTCAGTTGTACTATGTGTTATCTAACCAACATGTTTACCAGAAAGAATGGTTTAGATGACATAACGGAGAAGGCAGTGGCACCCCACTCCAATACTCTTGCATAGAAAATCCATGGACAGAGGAGTCTGGTAGGCTTCAGTCCATGGGTTGCTAAGAGTCGGGCACGACTAAGTGACTTCACTTTCACTTTTCATTTTCATGCATTGGAGAAGGAAATGGCAACCCACTCCAGTGTTCTTGCCTGGAGAATCCCAGGGGCGGGGAAGTCTGGTGGGCTGCCGTCTATGGGGTCACACAGAGTCAGACACGACTGAAGTGACTTAGCAGCAGCAGCACCAGATGACATAAGTCACTGGGAAGAGAGGAATGCATTTGCCAAAATGAATGTGAACACCTTAAGACAATAGCACATAGGTATACTGCAATCAAAGATTTAGAGACAAATGTGAATCTCCTAAAATACCTACTTTTTTGGCCAAAGTAGAGCAGCAACTTTCCCTTAAATTCACCTACTCTGATGAGACAGTTAAGGCTATTGAAATTGGTTTTTCAAGATAAATGTCTCACATTATTTTTTCCTAGGGTAGGATGAGTTCACCCTATTTTAAAGAAAGGACAGTCTGATACAGAGCAAGGAAAATGTGGTAGAACCAAATGAAAGTTTGCCACAAGATACCAGCCTAGCTATTCCATGCTTTACCGTGGCAGACTCTTTCTTTGGATCTAACTTTTTGTGTGTGTATGTTTTTTCTTTTCTTTACAATAATGTATTGGTTTTGCCATACATTGACATGAATCTGCCATGGGTGTACATGTGTTCTCCATCCTGAACCCCCCTCCTACCTCCCTCCCCATACCATCCCTCTGGGTTATCCCAGTGCACCAGCCCCAAGCATCCTGTAGCATGCATCGGAACTGGACTGGCGATTCATTTCACATATGATAATATACGTGTTTCAATGCCATTCTCCCAAATCATCTCACCTTCGCCCTCTCCCACAGAGTCCAAAAGACTGTTCTATACATCTGTGTCTCTTTTGCTGTCTTGCATACAGGGTTATCATTACCATCTTTCTAAATTTCATATATATGCAGTAGTATATTGTATTGGTGTTTTTCTTTCTGGCTTACTTCACTCTGTATAATAGGCTCCAGTTTCATCCATCTCATTAGAACTGATTCAAATGTATTCTTTTTAATGGCTGAGTAATACTCCATTGTGTATATGTACCACAGCTTTCTTATCCATTCATCTGCTGATGGACATCTAGGTTGCTTCCATGTCCTGGCTACTGTAAACAGTGCTGCGATGAACATTGGGGTACATGTGTCTCTTTCAATTCTTATTTCCTCGGTGTATATGCCCAGCAGTGGAATTGGTGGGTCATACGGCAGTTCTATTTCCAGTTTTTTAAGGAATCTCCACAGTGTTCTCCACAGTGTCTGTACTAGTTTGCATTCCCATCAACAGTGTAAGAGTGTTCCCTTTTCTTGCACTCTCTCCAGCATTTATTGTTCATAGACTTCTGGATTACAGCCATTCTGACTGGCATGAAATGGTACTTCACTGTGGTTTTGATTTGCATTTCTCTGATAATGAGTGATGTTGAGCATCTTTTCATGTGTTTGTTAGCCATCTGTATGTCTTCTTTGGAGAAATGTCTGTTTAGTTCTTTGGCCCATTTTTTGATTGGGAGTTCATTTTTCTGGAATTGAGCTGCAGGAGTTGCTTGTATATTTTTGAGATTAATTGTCAGTTGCTTCATTTGCTATTATTTTCTCCCATTCTGAAAGCTGTCTTTTCACCTTGCCTATAGTTTTCTTTGTTGTGCAAAAGCTTTCAAGTTTAATTAGGTCCCATTTGTTTATTTTTGCTTTTATTTCCAATATTCAGGGAGGTGGGTCATAGATGATCCTGCTGTGATTTATGTCGGAGAGTGTTTTGCCTATGTTCTCCTCTAGGAGTTTTATAGTTTCCGGTCCTACATTTAGATCTTTAATCCATTTTGAGTTTATTTTTGTGTGTGGTGTTAGAAAGTGATCTAGTTTCATTCTTTTACAAGTGGTTGACCAGTTTTCCCAGCACCACTTGTTAAAGAGATTGTCTTTTCTCCATTGTATATTCTTGCCTTCTTTGTCAAAGATAAGGTGTCCATAGGTGTGTGGGTTTATCTCTGGGCTTTCTATTTTGTTCCACCGATCTATATTTCTGTCTTTGTGCTAGTACCATACTCTCTTGATGACTGTGGCTTTGTAGTAGATCCTGAAGTCAGGCAGGTTGATTCCTGCAGTTCCATTCTTCTTTCTCAAGATTGCTTTGGCTATTCGAGGTTTTTTGTATTTCCATACAAATTGTGAAATTATTTGTGAAAAATACCATTGGTAGCTTGATAAGGATTGCATTGAATCTATGGATTGCTTTGAGTAGTATACTCATTTTCTCTATATTGATTCTTCCAATCCATGAACATGGTATTTTTCTCCATCTATTAGTGTCCTCTTTGATCTCTTTCACCAGTGTTTTTTAGTTTTCTATATATAGGTCTTTAGTTTCTTTAGGTAGATACATTCCTAAGTATTTTATTCTTTTCGTTAAGGTTCCGTGTGTGCTTGAGAAAAAGGTGAAATTCATTGTTTTGTGGTGAAATGTCCTATAGATATCAAGTAGGTCTAACTGGTCTATTTTATCATTTAAAGTTTGTGTTTCCTTGTTAATTTTCTGTTCAGTTGATCTATCCATAGGTCTGAGTGGGGTAATAAGTCTCCCACTATTATTGTGTTATTGTTAATTTCCCCTTTCATACTCCTTAGCATTTGTCTTACATATTGCAGTGCTCCTATGTTATGTGCATATATATTTATAATTGTTATATCTTCTTCTTTGATTACTCCTTTGGTCATAATGTAGTGTCCTTCTTTGTCTCTTTTCACAGCCTTTGTTTAAAAGTCTATTTTATCTGATACGAGTATTGCCACTCCTGCTTTCTTTTGGTCTCTATTTGTGTGGAATATCTTTTTCCAGCCATTCACTTTCCGTCTATATGTGTCCCTTGTTTCGAGGTGGATCTCTTGTAGACAACATATATAGGGGTCTTGTTTTTGTATCCGTTCAGCCAGTCTTTGTCTTTTGGTTGAGTCATCCAAGCCAATTACATTTAAGGTAATGATTGAATAGTATGATCCCTTTGCCATTTACTTTATTGTTTTGGGTTCAAGTTTATACTCCCTTTCTGTGTTTCCTGTCTAGAGAAGATCCTTTAGCATTTGTTGGAGAGCTGGTTTTGTGGTGCTCAATTCTCTCAGCTTTTGCTTGTCTGTATAGCTTTTGATTTCTCCTTCATATTTGAATGAGATCTTTGCTGGGTACAGTAATCTGTGGTGTAGGTTATTTTCTTTCATCACTTTAAGTATGTCCTGCCATTCCCTACTGGCCTGAAGAGTTTCTATTGAAAGATCAGCTGTTATCCTTATGGGGATCCCCTTGTGTGTTATTTGTTGTTTTTCTCTTGCTGCTTTTTTTACTTTTGTTCTTTGTGTTTGATCTTTGTTAATTTGATTAATGTGTGTCTTGGGGTGTTTTGCCTTGGGTTTATCCTGTTTGGGACTCTCTGGGTTTCTTAGACTTGGGTGATTATTTCCTTCCCCATTTTAGGGAAGTTTTCAACTATTATCTCCTCAAGGATTTTCTCATGGTCTTTCTTTGTGTTTTCTTCTTCTGGGACTCCTATGATTCGAATATTGGGGCTTTTAACATTGTCCCAGAGGTCTCTGAGATTGTCCTCATTTATTTTGTTTNTTTATCCTGTTTGGGACTCTCTGGGTTTCTTAGACTTGGGTGATTATTTCCTTCCCCATTTTAGGGAAGTTTTCAACTATTATCTCCTCAAGTATTTTCTCATGGCCTTTCTTTGTGTTTTCTTCTTCTGGGACTCCTATGATTCGAATATTGGGGCTTTTAACATTGTCCCAGAGGTCTCTGAGATTGTCCTCATTTATTTTGTTTTTCTTTTTTCTTCTCTGTTTCATTTACTCCTACCATTCTATCTTTTACTTCACTAATCCTATCTTCTGCCTCCATTATTCTACTGTTGGTTCCCTCCATAGTGTTTTGATCTCATTTATTGCATTATTCATTATATATTGACTCTTTTTTCATTTATTGTCCTCATTTATTTTGTTTTTCTTTTTTCTTCTCTGTTTCATTTACTCCTACCATTCTATCTTTTACTTCACTAATCCTATCTTCTGCCTCCATTATTCTACTGTTGGTTCCCTCCATAGTGTTTTGATCTCATTTATTGCATTATTCATTATATATTGACTCTTTTTTCATTTATTCTAGGTCCTTGTTAAACCTTTCTTGCATCTTCTCAGTCCTTGTCTCCAGGCTATTTATCTGTGACTCCATTTTGTTTTCAAGATTTTGGATCATTTTCACTATCATTATTCAGAATTCTTTATCAGGTAGATTCCCTATCTCGTCCTCTTTGGTTTGGTGGGCATTTATCCTTTTCCTTTACCTGCTGAGTATTCCTCTGCCTCTTCATCTTGTTTATATTGCTGTGTTTGGGGTGGCCTTTCCGTATTCTGGCAGTTTGTGCAGTTCTCTTTATTGTGGAGTTTCCTCACTGTTGAGTGGTGTTGGATGGATGGCTTCTAAAGGTTTCCTGGTTAGGGAAGCTTGTGTTGGGGTTCTGGTGGGTGGAGCTGAATTTCTCTCTCTGGAGTGCAATGAAAGAAAGTGAAAGTGAAGTAACTCAGTCATGTCCAACTCTTTGTGACCCCATAGACTGTAGCCTACCAGGTTCCTCTGTCCATGGGATTTTCCAGGGAATAGTATTGGAATGGATTGCCATTTCCTTCTCCAGGGGATCTTCCCGACCCAGGGATCGAACCCAGGTCTCCCGCATTGTAGAGAGTTGTTTTACTGTCTGAGCCTGAGTTATGAGATGTCAGTGGGTTTGGAGTGAGTTTGGGCAGCCTGTATATTGGCACTCAGGTCTATGTTCCTGTGTTGCTGGAGAATTTGCATGATATGTCTTGCTCTGGAATTTGTTGGCCCTTGGGTGGTGCTTGGTTTCAGTGTAGGTATGGAGGCATTTGATGAGCTCCTATTGATTAATGTTCCCTGGAGTCAAGTTCTCTGGTGTTCTCAGGATTTGGACTTAAGCCTACTGCCTCTGGTTTTCAGTCTTATTCTTACATTAGGCTCAAGACTTCTGTATCTATTCTTCACTTTCAGATAGTTCCTTGATCCGGCTTATACTTCTCAAGATCTATAGGCCCCTTTCTATGTAGTCATTGCTAAGAACAGGGTTTTAATCTGTTGCACCTGTTACTTCCAAGGTGGTTCCGTCTGTTTTTGCTTCTTCTGTTTGCTGGTCTCTGCAGTGTCTAATTTCCACCCTGACACACAGGGGTGGTGGTGGTCACTTTTTTAGGCTCACTTGTTCAGTTTTACAGTGGGGAGGGAAGAACACTGCAAACAAATATCACTGGCCTGTGTGGGGAGTGCTCACAGTGTCTCTGCCACACTGGGTTTGCCCCTGCTCACGGCGTGTGTGCTTTCCCTGTCTACACTGCTTAGGCTCTAGGTTGCTCTGCCAGGAACTGTCTGAGGCCGGCCCTGGGTTGTATGCACTTCCCAGGTCTAAGCTGCTCAGGTTCAGGTACTCGGGTACTCCTCAAAAATGCAGACTCGGATGGGCCTGTGTTTTGTGCCCTTCCGAGGTCTGAGCAGCTCAGGTGACCAAGTGTTTGGTAAGCGTGGTAGGTGTGACTTATCGCCTCCCTTGTCCCTGCCACTTGGTTTTCTGGGTGTACAAGGCAGATGTTGACCGTCCAGAATCCCAAGAGGTCTTGATTAGCAATGAAGCCTGCCTGCAGTTTGGTACATAATGCCTCCCTGGGGCCGTGATGGCCCCCTTCCGGCTCTGGCTGCCCTCGCCTGCCTGTCTCCGGTGGGGGAATGGGCCAGTCCGCGGCCGGCTAGCTCTGTGCAGTCCTTTGTAATGTGAGCAGGCCTGGTGGTATCTTAGGTTAGGGCTTTTTGCGTGGTAGCTATCCCATAGTCTGGTTTGCTATCCTAGCAGATGCAGGTGTCTGCACTGCTTCTCCATGGGGAGTTACCGTTGGGCATGTAATCTGTGGGTTTTAATTATTTCTTTATTTTTCCTCCCAGTTATGTTGCCCTCTGACATTCCAAGGTTCACCAAAGACTCGCCAGTGAGAGTGTTTTCTGGTGTTTGGAAACTTCTCTCTTTTTTAAGTTTCCCTTCCTGGGATGGATCTCCATCCCTACCTCTTTTGGCTCTCTTTTTATCTTTTATATTTTTTCCTACCTCCTTTTGAAGACAATGGGCTGCTTTTCTGGGTGCCTGATGTCTTCTGCCTGCATTTAGAAGTTGTTTTGTGGAATTACTCAGCGTTCAAATGTTATTTTGATGAATTTTGGGGGAGAAAGTGGTCTCTCTGTCCTATTCCTCCGCCATCTTAGGNTTTTTATCTTTTATATTTTTTCCTACCTCCTTTTGAAGACAATGGGCTGCTTTTCTGGGTGCCTGATGTCTTCTGCCTGCATTTAGAAGTTGTTTTGTGGAATTACTCAGCGTTCAAATGTTATTTTGATGAATTTTGGGGGAGAAAGTGGTCTCTCTGTCCTATTCCTCCGCCATCTTAGGACCCCTCCTTTAAGAAGGCTTTCTTTTCTCTCCTTTGCCATTCCCTCCTCCACTAGACAAAATGTGGTTCACTGGAGAAGGAAATGGCAAACCACTCCAGTATTCTTGCCTCAAGAGCCCCATCAACAGTATGAAAAGACAAAAAGTAACCCATACACTCCAATTCATATTAAAATATGTAAAAAAAGAAGAAGAAACACTGAGTCTATTCCCCTAAGGCCTTGGTGACCTGGGCTGGTGTCACATCCCAGGAGTCTGAGGATGCCTGGGGTCAAAGGCTGGAGTGTCCTGGGACTGAGGGAGCTGGGAGGACAATGGACCTGGAATGCCTGTTGCACCTGCATAAGCTCACAGTCTCCATGTTCAGGTGGGCCCTTCTAGAGTAACTGAGCCTACTGCACCCAAAGGATGGCAGAGCCTCTGGGCTGGAAGAGCTGTGAAAAATTCCCTGGGCTGACTCCATGTCTCCTCATCATGGGATTCCAACCTCCAGCCTGCTTCCTTAGGGTCACCCCAGTAACAGATGACAGCACCCTCTGCAGAGTGGTCTTGTAGAAATTGGGGTGTGTCTGGCACATAAAGCATAAGAGGGAAGAAGTAATGGGACACAAGCCTCAAGTGTTTCTTCTAGCACATTCTACTCATTGACAATCCAGGAACAGAACTTTCCCTAAATGGCTTCCCTGGTGGCTCAGATGGTAAAAAATATGCTTGCAAGACCCAGGTTGAATCCCTGGGTCAGGGAGATCCCCTGGAGAAGGAAAAGGCAACCCGCTCCAGTATTCTTGCCTGGAGAATTCCATGAACAAAGGACTCTGGTGGGACTGAGCCACTAACACTTTCACTTTCTGCTTGCCTAAGTAACCAGATTTGGGCATGAAAAAATGCTGCCACCTTGTGGCTATTTCCTGTAACAACTTTAAAACCGATGCTGAAATGGTCTGAAACTTCACAAGGCCCACGGGGCTGTAAATGACACCTGTCTTCAGGTAAATTCAGGTAAATTATTGGGAAAGAATTTAAAGATGGGCCTACTTTCAAGAAGCCAGTTTCAAGAGGTCAATTGTACTCATGTTGTATAAGATCAAAAAGTATGTGAAAGATACTCCACCTCACTATTAAATCAAGGCAAATCAAAACTACACTGGAGGTAATTTAGGCCAGCATCAAAAAGATCTACAGAGAATAAATGCTCCAGAGGGTGGAGGGCAAATGCAATTGTGGGAATGTAAATGGCTGCAAGCCAGGATGGAAAACAGCATAGGCGTTCCTTACAAAATGAAACATAGAGGAACCATGGGATCCTGCAATGCAACTCCTGGGCTTAGATCCTGAGAAAACCATAATTTGAAGTGACACGTTCATCCCTGTTTTCAGGGCAGCACTATGTACAATAGCCAAGAAATGGAATCAACCAACATGTTATCAACAGAAAACTGAGGACTAACTGGTACAATCCTACATGGGAATACTACTCAGCCATAAAACACAACAAAATGATGGCATTGGCAGCAGTGTGGATGCACCAAGACATTGTCATACTAAGTGAAGTAGGTCAGAATGAGAAAGACAAATATCATAAGATATCATGGATGGAATCTATAAATTCATACAAATGAACTAGTTTACAAAACAGAAACAGATTCACAAACATACAAAACCAATTTATGATTATCAAAAAAATGTCGGGGGGAGGGATTATTTAAGACTTCGGAATTAACATACACACATTAATGAATATCAAGTAAGTAATCCAAAACGACCTCCTGAATAGTAAGGGAAATCTTCTGGACACACTGTAATAATCTATATGGGAAAAAGGAACCCCCCCAAATAATAGATATACGTCTTTGTATAACTGAACACCTAAAACAAAAGTTCCTGAACACCTAAAACAAACCCTAGTTTGATATCAACTCTACTCCAATATGAAATAAAAATGAAATTGTGGTTCAGTTGCCAAATTATGTCCGACTCTCTGAGACCCCATGTACTGCAGCACACCAGGCTTTCCTGTCCTTCAGTATCTCCCAGAATTTGCTCAAACTCATGTCCATTGAGTCAGTGATGCTATCTAACCATCTCATCCTCTGTCACCCCCTTCTCTTTCTGCCTTAAATCTTTCAAGCATCAGGGTCTTTTTCAGTGAGTCAGTTCTTCACATCAGTTAGCCAAAGTATCGGAGCTNTGCTCAAACTCATGTCCATTGAGTCAGTGATGCTATCTAACCATCTCATCCTCTGTCACCCCCTTCTCTTTCTGCCTTAAATCTTTCAAGCATCAGGGTCTTTTTCAGTGAGTCAGTTCTTCACATCAGTTAGCCAAAGTATCGGAGCTTCAGCATCAGTCCTTCCAATGAATGTTCAAGGTTGAATTCCTTCAGGGCTGACTGGTTTGATCTCCTTGCAGTCCAAGGGACTCATGTCCTACCAAGTCCCAGAATCCTTCTCACTGGCATCCATCTTGGCTGAGCAATGTGTGCTCCACCAGGAAGGACCCTGAGTCAGAATGATTGGACAAACACAATCTGGAAACTAACCCCATGACCATAAAAACCAAAACTGTGAGCCACTTGATGGAGCAGTCCTCCTAGGTTCCCTTAGCCTCTTGCTCTCCACCCGGGCACCCTTTCCCAATAAAGTCTGTTGCTTTGTCAGCATGTGTGTCTCCTCAGACAATTCATTTCTGATTGTTAGACAAAAGCCCACTCTCGAGCCCTAGAAGGGGTCCCCCTTTCTGCAACAACACTTCACTGCCAAGGGCCCAACTGAAAACTGCATCAGTTCAGTTCATTCGCTCAGTCATGTCCAACTCTTTGCAACCCCATGAATTACAGCACACCAGCCCTCCCTGTCCACCACCAACTCCCAGAGTTCATTCAGACTCGTCCATTGAGTCGGTGATGCCATCCAGCCATCTCATCCTCTGTCGTCCCCTTCTCCTCCTGCCCCTAATCCCTTCCAGCATCAGGGTCTTTTCCAATGAGTCAACTCTTTGCATGAGGTGGCCAAAGTACTGGAGTTTCAGCCTTAGCATCATTCCTTCCAAAGAAATCCCAGGGCTGATCTCCTCTCAAGAGTCTTCTCCAACACCACACTTCAAAAGCATCAATTCTTTGGAGCTCAGCTTTATTCACAGTCCAACTCTCACATCCATGCCTGACCACTGGAAAAACCATAGCCCTGAATAGACAGACCTTTGTTGGCAAAGTAATATCTCTGCTTCTCAATATGCTATCTAAATTGATCATAACTTTCCTTCCAAGGAGTAAGCATCTTTTAATTTCATGGCTGCAGTCACCATCTGCAGTGATTTTGGAGCCCCCAAAAATAAAGTCTGACACTGTTTCCACTGTTTCCCCATCTATTTCCCATGAAGTGATGGGACCGGATGCCATGAGCTTCGTTTTCTGAATGTTGAGCTTTAAGCCAACTTTTTCACTCTCCTCATTCACTTTCATCAAGAGGCTTTTTAGTTCCTCTTCACTTTCTGCCATAAGGGTGGTGTCCTCTGCATATCTGAGGTTATTGATATTTCTCCTGGCAATCTTGATTCCAGCTTGTGCTTCTTCCAGTCCACCCTTTCTCATAATGTACTCTGCATATAAGTTAAATAAGCAGGGTGACAATATACAGCTTTGACGACTCCTTTTCCTATATGGAACCAGTATAGAGGAGCTAACCCATGCTGGAGGTCAAGGGCAGTGGTCCAGAGGTCGGGGAGGGGGGCGGCCGTGAGGAGACAACCCTTGTCCAAGGTAAGGAGCAGCAGCTGCACTTTGCTGGAGCAGCTGTGAAGAGATACCCCACATCCAAGGTAAGAGAAACCCAAGTAAGACAGTAGATGTTGCAAGAGGGCATCAGAGGGCAGACACACTGAAACCATAATCACAGAAAACTAGCCACTCTGACCACATGGACCACAGCCTTGTTTAACTCAATGAAACTAAACCATGCCATGTGGGTCCACCCAAGACGGGAGGGTCATGGTAGAGAGGTCTGACAGAATGTGGTCCACTGGAGAAGGGAATGGCAAACCACTTCAGTATTCTTGCCTTGAGAACCCCATGAACAGTATGAAAACTGCATTGGCATGGCCAAAAAAAAAAAAAAAAAAATGGACTCTGACCCCCAGCTCAACAAAATGCTAGTGCTGAGGTTGCTATAATTTCTTACATGAATTGTTGACTGAAAAAAATATACACAAAAGTTATACACATAAAAGTTGAGAGTTATGTTTTATTTGACAGAAATTTTTAGGACTTAAGCTGAGGAGGTAGCATCTCAAGTAACCCTGAGAGAAGTGATCCAAGGAGGCAGGTGATAGGAGACAAAAGCCAGGTTATTTAGAAGTTTTGCAACAAAGGACAGGTAGTAGGAACAAAAGATTACTGTTAACAATAAACAAACAAACAAAAAAACCGCCTAGCCATCTCAAGTTAAGGAATTTGGTGCTTTTCTATATATGGTAAGATGCAAGAGTCTGGGCTCACTGAGATCATTCCTTTAATGTGCATCTCAGCTATCTGAGGCCAGTATCCTGTGTTTTTTTCATGCTGAGTTTCTTCAGGGCTCACCATTGGGAGTGGCTGTAGTCTGCAGGCTTCTGGATGGCGGGTGTTCTTTCCTTCCTGTGTTCCCTCAGGGCTCATCAGCTTACCATGTGGTGGCTGCAATGCTGATGACTGTGACAGCCTTCATTTACTGATAATGGCAGGAAATAATTCCATTTCTCAGAATGGCATGCCCATACTAGTCTGTCGTACACAAACCATTCTATATTCTTCAGTGCAAGTGGTAATGATGATGTCCTGGACTTCCTGCTGGTTTGTCAAGGCAGGGTATGTGCAGCCGGAAAATCCATTACTGTGCCTGAATCAATGAGATATTTAACTGGCTTACTTTCCAGTGGGGAGCCTGGCTGAAGTCTGTCCTCCAAGTGGGCCTGATCATAATACTAGAGAATCACAATCATAGTCAGTCTGGTCCTGTGTGGATTGGGTATAAGCCTCTATCAGTACAATTAATTACAGTATACTTGATGGGGTGACCTACGCTCCTGAGAATTCTTAGTTGGGTATATGACAACTCAGTGATGAAGATATAGAGAATCGGCCTACCAAAGTGCCCTCATGACCTTCCATGTATCTGTTCAAGCAGAGCTCAAGTTGTGACTTATCTGGGTCTTGGCAGGATGTCTTGTGATCCAGCTGAAACATGAGGATGGGATGTTTGTGAGTCTATCTCCCTCTCACCCTCTTTTCTCCCCTGGGAGGCTGTCCTGGTACAGTTTTTCTTTGCCTTCTGGATTCTGTTGATTTATGAGTCTCTGAGCCCTGTGCCAGTCAGAGTATAACTACAAAATATAAACTACTGAGCTGCAGTCTAGAGGGGGGTCCTTGGCAGTGGAGTGTCCCACAACTGGTGCTGCAGTCATCTTTATCTAAAAAGTGGGTGTTATTTGTATTTTACAAGCCCAATTAGGCACTCTGGTGCTTGGCCTTTTTTGGGCGGTGGGGAGGTAAAGTAAAAAGAAGTAGCTTTATTGCTTTGCCAGGAAAAGGGGGCCACAGTGGGCTCCTGCCCTCAAGACTGTGTGTCCCGTCCTGGAGTGGACAGTGAGGAGTCTTAATAGTGTTCAAGAAACAAGGCATGATCAGCTCATGGATGGGTTGGTGGTGGGGTAATTGGGTGTCAGCATCATCAAACATCTGGTTCCAACCAGCCTAGAGGACTACATGCTTGTGGGTAGCATACTAGAGGGGATTTCAAAATCTGCAAAACAGCTCAAAGGACATGGTTCAGAATATTATCTATAGTCCTTGAGGAATAACTAAAGGTCCTTGACTGTTTAATGGCTGCTGCTGCTGCTGCTAAGTCATTTCAGTCATGTCTGACCCTGTGCGACCCCATAGACAGCAGCCCACCAGGCTCCCCCGTCCCTGGGATTCTCCAGGCAAGAGCACTGGAGTGGATTGCCATTTCCTTCTCCAATGCAGGAAAGTGAAAAGTGAAAGTGAAGTCGCTCAGTCGTGTCCGATTCTTAGTGACCCCATGGACTGCAGCCTACCAGGCTCCTCCGTCCATAGGATTTTCCAGGCAAGAGTACTAGTCAATGGCTAAAGTATTATTATTTGGTCTTGCCTGGCTGTTTTACTTTCTTTCTTCATTTTCTCACTTCTCTCATTAAATGTATTCTTTGACTAAAGGTTTTCTAAAAACAGGCAAAAGACAGGTGGAGGATATAGGTGGGGGTGGGGGGGGTTCTGTTCTATGAAGGCCTCATAGGGTCCTGATCAGTTACAACTGAATCACAGTACTCCACAGAGCTGTTTAAAAGTGCGTTTCTCCTCTCTCTTGTCCCAAGGATAGAATTCAGACTTCTTTGATTAGTATGTCTCTCCATTGCCACTGCTGCTCATTTTTCCAGCTTCCTCTTCTATTCCTTGCATTATGAACTTCTCCAAACTGAACTTTGGCACATTTGAATCCAACTCCCTCACAAATTCATTTGCTTGGAATGTTCTGCCTGCTCCTTCTTCACCTTTTTTTTTTTTTTTTGAGTAAACATTTATTTTGTATTGGAATATAGCTGTTTAACAATGTTGTGATAGTTTCAGGTAGACAGCAAAGGGACTCAGCCATACATATACATGTATCCATTTTCATCCAAATTCCTCTTCCCTCCAGGCTGCCACATAATATTGAGCAGAGTTCCCTGTATGTGCTTGGCCTTTTGCTTGACAATGTGGTAGTTATGTACAGGAGTGTCCTTGATCTTTGAGAAGCACACATTGTTTAGGGGTGATGGAGCATGATGTCTGCAGCTTGTTCTAAAAATATGGTTCAGAAAAAGCCTAATGATAATGATGGTTCACACACACAAACACGTGCATGCACACTGCACAACTATGGCAGAATGTTAACAATGGAACAATATGGGTGAAGGGTACGTGGGAGTTCTTTGTACTGTTCTTCCAACTTTTCTGTAAGTTGAACATCATAAAGGATTATTAAGATCCTATATACACATGTATGTACAATGTCTGAAATGCTACATGAAAGAATGATAATTGGCTAATTATCTTCAGAAAGTGAAAGTCACTCAGTCATGTCTGACTCTATGTGACCCCATGGACTAAAGCCCCCAGGCCCCTCTGTCCATGGAATTCTCTAGGTAAAAATACTGAAGTGGGTATCTGTTCCCTTCTCTAGTGGATCTTCCCAACCCAGGGAATGAACCCAAGTCTCTGGCACTGCAAGTGATCCTTTACCATCTGAGCCACCAGAAAAGCCCAAGAATACTGCAGTGGGTAGCCTAAATCCTTCTCTTCCTGACTGAGGAATTGAACCAGGGTCTCCTGCATTGCAGGTGGATTCTTTACCAGAGAAACAGAGTCTTATTCTTCACTTTGAAATCTTCTGTAAACTGTGTTTTGAATTTCAAAAATGAACATGTACTACTTTCATAATAAAAACTAAAATAAAATGTCCAATGTTTAAAAGCACAAAAAGTAACATAAATAGACTCACAGACATAGAGAACAGACTTTTGGTTGTCAAGGTGGAGAGGGAGGCAGGGGATGGAAGGACTGGGATTTTGGGGTTAGTAGATACAAACTATATTATATATAGAATGGATAAACAATAAAGTCCTACTGTATAGCACACGGAACTATATTCAATATCTTGTGATAAACCATAATGGATATGAAAAATAAAGCATAAAAAGTAATATAATAAAACTTGGAAAGTACAAAGGGAAACTCACCTATAATCTCATCATCATAATACAATTACTATCACTTTTGCTATTCCTTTCTTTTCCTCTTTATTTATGTTTTTACCCAGTTCTAGTATTAATGCAGAGAAGGCAATTGCACCCAACTCCAGTACTCTTGCCTGGAAAATCCCATGGACCAAGGAGCCTGGTAAGCTGCAGTCCATGGGGTCGCTAAGAGTTGGACACGACTGAGCGACTTCACTTTCACTTTTCACTTTCATGCATTGTAGAAGGAAATGGCAACCCACTCCAGTGTTCTTGCCTGGAGAATCCTGGGGTCACACAGAGTCAGACGTGACTGACGTGACTTAGCAGTAGCAGCAGTATTAATGCATCTTGTATTTTTATATGTAGACTTTATTCATTTGACATAATCTTTAAAATTTTACATAGTTCATTGACTTCATAATTATCATCTTAAATAGTCGTTTACTATTCTATCTGATGGCAGCACCCTGATTTACTCAATCATTCACTAAATAAAGAACAACAACAGACCCTGGAGAAGGAGGCATCTAACTTTTAGAGTTACATACTATAGTACTACAAATGTCCACTTTTTAACAAAAAATATGACAGCAAAAAAAGCATGGTATGATCCACTGAAAGCCAAAAAGATATTAATAGAAACTATGCTAGACAAAGCCCAGGCATTGGATTTACTAGACTAAGAATTTAAATCAACAGTTGTAAATATGTTCAATGAGCAAAAGGAAACCAATAGAATGATGTCTCAAAAAATGAAAGATAATAACAGGAGACAGAAGTTTTAAAAGGAACAAAACAGAAATTCTGGAGCTGAAAAGTATAATATCTGAAATTAAAGATGCCCTGCAGAGGCACAACAGCCTACTTGAGCTGCCACTGCCAAGTTGCTTCAGTAGTGTCCAACTGTGTGTGACCCCATAAGCAGCAGCCCACCAGGCTCTCCTGTCCCTGAGATTCTCCAGGCAAGAACACTGGAGTGGGTTACCATTTCCTTCTTCAATGCATGAAAGTGAAACGTGAAAGTGAAGTCGCTCAGTTGTGTCTGACTCTTGGCGACCCCATGGACTGCAGCCTACCAGGCTTCTCCGTCTGTGGGATTTTTCAAGCAAGGATACTGGAGTAGGGTGCCATTGCCTTCTCCCACATACTTGAGCAGGCAGAAAAAAATCACTGACTTTGAAGATAGGTCAGTTATTTGAGACTGAGAATCAGAAAGACAAATGAAAAGGAACAGGACCCAAAGACCCATCAGACAACATTAAGCCTACCAACATACATAATTGGAGGTCCAGATAAAGAGAAGAGGGATAAAGAATAAGAAGTAATGACTGAAAATTTGCCAAGTTTGGTGAACTGTTTGAATCTACACATTCAAGAAGCTCAGAGATTCCAAATATGACAAACTCAAGAGACCCATACCTAGAACACATGATCAAAATGTCTAAAGCAAAAGACAATGAATCTTGAAATGAGCAAAGAAAAATAATTCATCACAAACAAAGATACTTCAATAATACTGACAACTGAATTCTCATTAGAAAGCAGAGGCCAGAAGGCAGTGGGATGATATATTTGAAATGTTGAAAGAAAAAGCTCTATCTAAGAAAACCATGCAGAAGTAAAATTATAAAAAGACATTCCCAGAAGTGCATGAAACCCAGGGCCCACTTTGGATAGTACCCCTGCAGAGCAACCTGAAGCCTGAGCAGTATAGACCGGGAAAGCACACACACCGTGAGCAGCAAACCCAAGTGTGGTCCATATACTGCGAGCACACCCCACACATGCCAGTGGTATTTGTTTGCAGTGTTCCTCCCCCCCCAACAACACAACTGAACAAGTGAGCCTAAATAAGTGACCACTTTTGTCTCCTTGTGTCAAGGCAGAAATTAGACACTGAAGAGACTTGCAGACAGAGGAAGCCAAAATAAAGAAGAGGGAACTGCTCTAGAAGTGACTGGTGCAACAGATTAAAACCCTGTAGTTAGTTAGCACTGACTAAGTATTGGAAGGGGCCTATAGACCTTGAGAAGAAGTATAAGCTGGAACAAGGAACTATCTGAAACTGAACTGACCCCACACTGCCCCCAACAGCTCCAGACAAATTCCTAGATATATTTTTACTATTATCATTTGAAAAAATTTTTTCTTTTAAGTTCATTACTCCTTTAATTTTCATGTTTATAACCTACTATTACCTTGCAACAAAATACCCTATTTTTAAAGCAAATTTCATATATATATATTTATAATTTTTGTGATTCATTTTGTTTTGTATTTTTAATATTGTATTTTTGAGGGTCTAACCTCTACTCTAGAGTTTTAATCTTTGCTTTTTGGTATTTGTTATCAATTTTGTACCTTTAAGAGTCTATCTTAATCTTTAGTACTTTAATCTTCAGTACCCATTTTTACTTAGGGGTGTGATTACTGGCTTGATTGCTCTCACCCCTTTCTCTTCCAGGTCACCTCAATCTCCTCCCTACCCCTTCTCTTCTCTATGTAACTGTGAACTTCTCTGGGTGTTCCAGACTGTGGAGAGCACATAGGGAACTGATTCCTGGCTAGACTGCTCTCTCCCCTTTTGACTCCCCTTCTTCTCCTGGTCACCACTATCTTCCTCCACCCTCCTCTTTTCTATGTAACTCGATGAACCTCTCTGGGTATCCCTCACTGTGGAGAATCTTTTCACCATTAACCTAGAATTTTTATCATCTGTGCTGTATGAATGGAGAAGTCTTGAGGCTACTGTAAGAATAAGACTAAAAGCCAGAGGCAGGAGGCTTAAATCCAAAATTGAGAACACCAGAAAACTCCTGACTCAAGGGAATATTAATTGACAAGAGCTCATCCAAAAGCCTCCATACCTACACTGAAACCAAGCTCCACCCAAGAGTCAAGAAGTTCCAGAGCAAGACATTCTGTGCTAATTCTCCAGCAATGCAGGAACACAGCCCTGGGCATTAAAATACGGGCTGCCCAAAGACACACCAAACCCATGCTGCTGCTGCTGCTGCTAAGTCACTTCAGTCGTGTCCGACTCTGTGTGACCCCATAGAAGCCCACCAGGCTCCCCCATCCCTGGGATTCTCCAGGCAAGAACACTGGAGTGGGTTGTCATTTCCTTCTCCAATGCATGAAAGAGAAAAGTGAAAGTGAAGTCGCTCAGTCTGTCTGACTGTTAGCGACCCTATGGACTGCAGCCCACCAGGCTACTCCGTCCATTGGATTTTCCAGGCAAGAGTACTGGGGTGGGGTGCCATTGCCTTCCCCGCACCAAACCCATAGACACCCCAAAACTCACTACTCGACACTTCATGGCACTCCAAAGAGAAGATATCCAACTCCACCCACCAGAACACAGATGCAAGTTTTGCTAACCAGGAAACCTTGACAAGCCACTAGTCCAACCCCACCCACAGGGAACAACTTCCACAAGAAAGAGGAACCACAAACTTCCAGCCTACAGAAAAGCCACACCAAATACAGCAATCTAAACAAAATGAAAAGGCAGATAAATATTCAGCAGGTAAAAGAACATGATAGACGCCCACCAAAACAAACAAACGAGGAGGAGATAGGTAGTCTACCTAAAAAAGAATTCAGAATAATGATAGTAAAGATGATCCAAAATCTTGAAAACAAAATGGAGTTACAGGTAAATAGACTAGAGACAAGGATTGAGAAGGTGCAAGAAATGTTGAACAAGGACCTAGAAGAAATAGTCAATCAATAATGAATAATGCAATAACTGAGATCAAAAGCATTCTGGAGGGAAATAACAGTAGAATAACTGCAGCATAAAATAGGATTAGTGAGGTGGAAGATAGAATGGTGGAAATAAATGAAGCAGAGAGGAAAAAAGAAAAACAAAAGAAATGAGGACAATCTCAGAGACCTCTGGACAATGTTAAACACACCAACATTTGAATCATAGGAGTCCCAGAAGAAGACAAAAAGAAAGTGCATGAGAAAATACTTGAGGAGATAATAGTTGAAAACTTCCTGAAAATGGGGAAGGAAATAGCCACCCAAGTCCAAGAAACCCAGAGAGTCCCAAACAGGATAAACCCAAGACGAAACACCCCAAGACACATATTAATTAAATCAAAGAAGATCAAACACAAAGAGCAAATGTTAAAAGCACCAAGGGAAAAACAACAAATAACACCCAAGGGGATTTCCATAAGGATAACAGCTGATCTTTCAATAGAAACTTCAGGCCAGAAGGGAATGGCAGGACATACTTAAAGTGATAAAAGAGAAAACCCTACAACCCCAGATTATTATACCCAGCAAGGATCTCATTCAAATATAAAGGAGAAATCAAAAACTTTACAGATGAGCAAAACCTGAGAGAATTCAGTACCACCAAACCAGCTCTTCAACAAATGCTAAAGGATCTTCTCTAGGCAGGAAACACAGAAAAGGCTTATAAACTTGAACCCAAAACAATAAAGTAAATGGCAAAGGGATCATACTTATCAATAATTACCTTAAATGTAAATGGGTTGAATGCCCCAACCAAAAGACAAAGACTGGCTGAATAGATACAAAAACAAGACCCCTGTATATGCTATCTACAAGAGACCCACCTTAAACCAAGGGACACATACAGACTGAAAGTGAAGGGCTAGAAAAAGTCATTTCATGCAAATTGAGACAAAAAGAAAGCAGGAGTAGCAATATTCATATCAGATAAAATAGACTCTGACATAAAGGCCATGAAAAGAGACAAAGGACACTACATAATGATCAAAGGATCAATCCAAGAAGAAGATATAACAATTATAAATATATATGCACACAACATAGGAGCACTATAATATGTAAGGTAAATGTTAACACATATGAAAGGAGAAATTAACAGTAGCACAATAATAGTGGGAGACTTTAATACCCCACTCGCACCTATGGATAGATCAAACAAACAGAAAATTAGCAAGGAAATACAAACTTTAAATGATACAATGGACCAGTTAGTCATAATTGATATCTATAAGACATTTCACCCCAAAACAATGAATTTCACCTTTTTCTCAAGTGCACACAGAACATTCTCCAGGATAAATCACATCCTGGGCCATAAATCTAGCCTTGGTAAATTTAGAAAAGCTGAAATCATTCCAAGCATCTTTTCTAACCACAGTGCAGTAAGATTAGATGTGAACTACAGGAAAAAAAAAAAAACTGTTAAAAATACAAACATTTGGAAGCTAAACAACACGCTTCTGAATAACCAACAAATCACATAAGTAATCAAAAAATAAACCAAAATATGCATAGAAGCGAATGAAAATGAAAACACAACAACCCAAAACCTGTGGGGCTCCATAAAAGCAGTGCTAAGGGGAAGGATCAGAGCTATACAAGCTTACCTCAAGAAACAAGAAAAAAGTCAAATAAAGAACCTAACCCTACACCTAAAGCAACTAGAAAAGGAAGAAATGAAGAACCCCAGGGTACTAAGTAGAAGGAAAGAATTCATAAAAATTAGGGCAGAAATCAATGAAAGAGACTATAGCAAAAATCAACAAAACTTAAAGCTAGTTCTTTGAGAAGATAAATAAAATAGACAAACCATTAACCAGACTTACCAAGAAAAAAGTCAGAAGAATCAAATCAACAAAATTAGAAATGAAAATGGAGAAACCACAACAGACAACACAGAAATACAAAGGATCATAAAAGACTACTATCAGCAAGTATATGACAATAAGATGGACAACTTGGAAGAAATGTATGAATTCTTAGAAGTATAACCTTCCAAAACTGAAACAGGAAGAAAGAGAAAATTTTAACAGACCCATCACAACCATGGAAATTGAAACAAACATTTAAAAATCTTCCAACAAACAAAAGCCCAGGACCAGATGGCTTCACAGGTGAATTCTACCACAAATGTAGAGAAGAGCTAACACCTATCCTACTCAAACTCTTCCAGAAAATTGCAGAGGTAGGTAAACTGCCAAACTCATTCTATGAGTCCACGATCACCCTAATACCAAAACCAGATAAAGATGCCACAAAAAAAAGAGAACTACAGGCTAATATCACTGATGAACATAGATGCAAAAATTCTCAACAAAATTCTAGCAAACAGAAGCCAATAACATTAAAAAGATCATACATCATGACCAAGTGGGCTTTATCTCAGGGATGCAAGGATTCTTCATTATTTGCAAATCAATCAATGTGATACACCACATTAACATATTGAAAGAAAAAAACCATATGGTTATCTCAATAGATGCAGAGAAAGCCTTTGACAAAATGCAACACCAATTTATGATAAAAACTCTCCAGAAAGCAGGCATACAAGGAACATGCCTCAACATAATGAAAGCTATATATGATAAACCCACAGCAAACATTATCCTCAATGGTGAAAAATTGAAAGCATTTCCCCTAAAGTCAGGAACAAGACAAGGGTGCCCACTTTCACCACTACTACTCAACATAGTTTTGGAAGTTTTAGCCACAGCAATCAAAAAAGAAAAAGAAATAAAAGGAATCCAGGTTGGAAAAGAAGAAGTAAAACTCTCACTGTTTGCAGATGACATGATTGTCTACATAGAAAACCCTAAAGATACCACCAGAAAACTACAGAAACTAATCAATGAATATAGTAAATTTGCAGGATATACAATACACAAAAATGTCTTGCATTCCTACACACTAACAATGAGAAAACAGAAAAAGAAATTAAAGAAACAATTCCATTTACCATTGCAATGAAAAGAATGAAATACTCTGGAATAAATCTACCTAAAGAAACAAAAGAACCTATATATAGAAAATTATAAAACACTAATGAAAGAAATCAAAGATGACACAAATAGATGGAAAAATATACCATGTTCATGGATCGGAAGAATCAATATAGAGAAAATGAGTATACTACCCAAAACAATCTATAGATTCAATGGAATCCCTATCAAGCTACCAATGGTATTTTTCAGAGCTAGAACAAATAATTTCACAATTTGTATGGAAATACAAAAAACCTCGAATACACAAAGCAATCTTGAGAAAGAAGAATGGAACTGGAGGAAGCAACCTGCCTGACTTCAGGCTCTACTACAAAGCCACAGTCATCAAGACAGTGTGGTACAGGCACAAAGACAGAAATATAGATCAATGGAACAAAATAGAAAGCCCAGAGATAAATCCACACACATATGGACACCTTATCTTTGACAAAGGAGGCAAGAATATACAATGGAGTAAAGACAATCTCTTTAACAAGTGGTGCTGGGAAAACTGGTCAACCACTTGTAAAAGAATGAAACTAGA
>SJYX01010881.1:374008-390205 GCA_006410675.1 Oreotragus oreotragus | reverse complement strand
AGAGTTGGACTGTGAAGAAGGCTGAGTGCCGAAGAATTGATGCTTTTGAACTGTGGTGTTGGAGAAGACTCTTGAGAGTCCCTTGGACTGTGAGGAGATCCAACCAGTCCATTCTGAAGGAGATCAGCCCTGGGATTTCTTTGGAAGGAATGATGCTAAAGCTGAAACTCCAGTACTTTGGCCACCTCATGTGAAGAATTGACTCATTGGAAAGACTCTGATGCTGGGAGGGACTGGAGGCAGGAGGAGAAGGGGACGACCGAGGATGAGATGGCTGGATGGCATCACGGACTCGATGGACGTGAGTCTGAGTGAACTCCAGGAGATGGTGATGGATAGGGAGGCCTGGCGTGCTGCTATTCATGGGGCCGCAAAGAGTCGGGCACGGCTGAGCGACTGATCTCATCTGATCTGATCTGGTTTGTTGCTTCTCTAGTCTGCCCCACTGATCTCAGCCCCTTCCTCTGCAATGCCACACAATTTTGAAGTTGGACAGAATGATCTTCCCAGTTGATTCTTCTTTATCAAAATTGCTTTAGCTATTTGAGCGCCTCTGTCTTTCCACATAAATTTTATAATAACCTAGTAAACTCTGCAGAATCTTTCTGGGATTTTGATGGGAACTGCATTAAACCTATCTATCAATTTGCTGAGAATTGACCTCTTTAATAGGTTGAATCTTGCAATCCATGAACACAGTATGTCTCCATTTATTATATCTTTGATTTCTTTCATTATATCATTTTTTCATTTTCAGCACTCAAGTCCTGTACATGTTTTATCAGATTTATACCCAAGGATTTCATTTTTTAAAAATATTCCTTTATTTAATGGCTCTTTCAGGCCTTAGTTGCAGCATGTGGACTCTCTGGTTGTGGCACACAAGCTCAGTAGTTGTGGTCCACAGGCTCAGCGTGTGGCCATGTGGGATCTCAGTTCCCTGACCAGGGATCTAACCCTCATCCCCTGAGTTGCAGGGTGGATTCCTAACCACTGGACCACCAGGGACATCCGAAGAATTTCATTTTTTGAGTGATTTTAAATGGTATTACATTTTTAAATTTTGGTTTTCACAAGTTCATTGCTGATGTATAGAAATGCAATTGATTTTTATGTTTATTTTGCATTCAATAGTCTTTTTAAAAATGTATTTATTCATTCATTTTTGGCTGTGCGGGGTCTCTGTTGCTGTATGGGCTGGGCTTTTCTCTAGTTGCTGAGAGTAGGAGATGCTCTCTAGTAACGGTGCATGGGCCTCTCATTGCGACGGCTTCTCTTGTGGAGTGTGGGCTCCAGGGCGCGCGGGCTTCAGCAGTTGTGGCGTGTGGACTCAGGACTTGTGAATCCCGATGCTAGAGCAGAGGCTCAGTAGCTGTGGCTTAAGGGCTTTCCTGCTCTGCAGCGTGTGGGATCTTCCCAGACCAGGGATCAAACTTGTGTTGCCTTTACCGGCAGGCAGGTTCTTTACCACTGAGCCACCAGGGAAGCCCACACCTGGCAATCTTGATGAATTCACTTATTATTTCTAGGAGTTTTGGGGGGTGGGGGTCCAGGGATAAAATCCTCAGGATTTTCTATGTAGGTGATTACATTATCTATAAATTGTTTTGTTTCTTCCTTTCAAATCTGTATGCCATTTTTTCCCTTTAGTTGCCTTATTGCACTGGCTAGAACTTCTACCATTATGTTGAGTAAAATTGGCAAATTAGAGATCTTTGCCTGTTTCTTATCTTAGGCAAAAGCATTGAGTCTTTTACCATTAAGTATATTAGCTGTAGATGTTCTGTTGATGTTCTTTGTAAGTTTGAGAAAGTTTTCCTCTATTCCTACTGCTTTTTTTCTGAGAGCTTTTTACCATAATGGATATTGACTTTTGTCAGATGCTCTTTTCACATGAGTTTATCTGATCCTGTGATTTTTGCTTCTTTAGCCCATTAATATGGTAGATTACATTGATTGCTCTTTGAGTACTGAACAGCGCTGCATTTCTGGTATTACTCCATTTGATCATGGTATATAAATAATTTGGGGGGCATCCGTCGTAGCTCAGTTGGTAAAAAATCTGCCTGCAATCCAGAGACCTGGGTTCATTCCCTGGGTTGGGAAGATCCCCTCGAGAAGGGAATGACAGCCCACTCCAGTATTCTTGCCTGGAGAATCCCATGGACGGAGGAGCCTGACGGGCTACAGTCTCTGGGGTCGCGAGTCAGACACGACTAAACCACCACCATATAAATAACTATATGTAGCTGGATTCTCCCTGCTCATTTTTGTTAAGGACTTTTTGTGTTTATATTCATAAAGAATTTTATATTTTCTCCCTCTTTTTTGTACTGTCTTTGTCTGGTGTTATATAAATGAATCAGAAATGACCTCTGTGTATTGGGCCCCTAGGCTGTTTATTTCTTCACTGCAGGCTGAGACCAATTAGTTCAAAAGCCAATTTGCACCAAACTCAAATTTTTACACATCCAATATCCAGTTATCTTAAAAATGGTCCCAGCAAGCAAACATTAGGCCATTTAGGGCTTCTCTGCTTTGCATATCCCATGAAACCTAATCTGGCATCTGCTGGCCTTTGATAAGATAAAGCTTTGTGGTTATAAGACTGCAAGCTGCTGCCTTTCAGAATTCTCTGACCCAGACACTCTCCACTGTGTTGCTGAGTGACATCATGTAGACATGTAAGCCCCTCTGGTCGCCCTTTCCTCTGGCAGTTCCTTTGCCCCCCTGCCCTTCTGGATGGTGGGCCTCTTGCCATAAGCCTCTGGTGGGTCTCATACCAAGACCCTCACAGGCAATCCTGTTCAAGCACAGCCTAAAAAAGCTTACATTGTTGTTTCCTTTGTGATTATATCATTTTTCTTGATCATCCCTCAAATCTCCTACAGATATCAGGGTAATACTAGCTTTATAAACTGCATTGGGAAATGCTCAGTTTTCTGGAAGAGATCATGTAGAACTGATGTTAATTTTTCCTTCAGTGTTTGGGAGAATTCTCCAGTGAAACTCCATTTGTATCCAGAGATTCCTTTGGGGGATCTTTTAATTAAAAATTCAGTTTCCTTGATGGATATGAAGTTTTTCCAGTGATCCATTTCATACTGGGTATAGTGATGATGTGTTTTTGTTTATTAAAAAATCCAATACTTTTTCAATGCTGTTCTGTTTTCCTCTTCTAAGAATCTGTTGGTACCAATATTAGATCCTTTGTAACAGTCCCACGGGTCCCTGAGGCTTTGTTCATTTTTTCCTCCTCCGGTCTATTTTCTCCCTGTTGTTCAGATTGGGTCATTCCTATTTTCCTAACTTCAAGTTTACTGATTTGTTCCTTTATTCCTCATCCACTGACTTTTTTCATTTCTGTTATTGCATTTTTCAGTTGTAAAGTTTTTATTGGGTTCTTCTTCTTCATGTCTTCCATCTTTTGATAAGATTTTCTCTGTCTTTGCTGAGTCGGCTTTTTGTTTGTTTCAAGACATTCTTCATTGCTCACTGAAGCATTTTATTATGGCTTCTTTAACGCCTTTGTCAGATCATTCGGACATCTCTGTCTTCTTGATTATCTTTTTCCATTCAGTTTGGATCTTCCTGTGTTTTGGTGTGATGAGTAATTTTTGTTTGTTTGTTTAAACCTGGTATGTGTGGATATTTTGAGACTTTGGGTCTTATTAAACCTTCTGTTTTAGCTGACTTTTTCTGACTTTGTTCTGTCAGGGGCGTGAGAGTGCTGCCCCATTACTGCCAAGTGGGGGTAGAAATCCATATTTCCCACCCAGCTTTGTTGACACCTGATGAGGGAAGGTGCTCCTCAGTTCTGCTGGGGTGGGGAAGGAGTTCAGCTTTCTGCCAGGCCCGCACTGGAACCTCTCTTTCTGGGAGAGAGAGAGGTACCTAAGTACTGCCCCACGTGTGGCCTCTCCTGACACCACGGGGTGGGGAGTGGCCTTGTTACAGCTGGGCAGTGATGCCATTTCTGACTCTCCACCAGGCCTCCCCTGACATCACGCCACTGGGAAGGAAAGGGTGGGTAGGGTATTACTGTCAGTAGGGATGTCAGTCCTGGCTCCCCACGTGATCTCCATTGATTCCACGAAGGGGGTCCGCCCCCTATTCTGCCCTCTCTCACACCACCCTGGCGGTGATGTTTACATTTTACATTCACAGTTTACATTACCAGCTTGTGAGGGTAGACATCTAGGCTCCCCATGTAACCTCTGCTGTCATTGGTGGAGACGGGGACACAATTCTTTCTATGAAGTTTGGCCGCAGTTGAGTAGTTTTCAACTGAAATCTTTCTCTCCTTACCAGGCTGCCTCTTTTCTGGTTCTTTGGCTAGAGAGAACAGGCTTTTGTTGGGTTTGTTGTTGTTTTTTCCTTCAGATTGTTGGCATTTCTATGTTGCGAGCTTCTTTAGCTTCACGTCTGAGATATTCGAGGCTAAGAGGAACTCTGGAAACTCACCATGATGGTGTTCTTTGGGTCTCAGTGTCCTCAACTGGTCTGCCTTCTGCTCTCCATTTCTCAGTCTTCTTATACGTGTTTCGCATATAATGTTCAGGGTTTTTCATTGTCCTTAGTGGGAAGAATGGGGGCGTCCCAGCTGGCACAGTGGTACAGAATCTGCCTGCCAATGCAGGAGACACAGGACATGCAGATTTGATCCCTGGATTGGGAAGATCCCTGGAGGGGGAACCCATTCTAGTATTCTTAAATTCCATGGACTGGGGCTTACTCCTTGGAAGAAAAGTTATGACCAACCTAGACAGCATATTAAAAAGCAGAGACATTACTTTGTCAACAAAGGTCCGTCTAGTCAAGGCTATGGTTTTTCCAGTAGTCATGTATGGATGTGAGAGTTGGACTATAAAGAAAGCTGAGCACCGAAGAATTGATGCTTTTGAACTGTGGTGTTGGAAAAGACTCTTGAGAGTCCCCTGGACTACAAGGAGATCCAACCAGTCCATCCTAAAGGAAATCAGTCCTGAGTGTTCATTGGAAGGACTGAGTCGAAGCTGAAACTCCAATACTTTGGCCACCTGATGTGAAGAACTGACTGATTCGAAAAGACCCTGATGCTGGGAAAGATCAAAGGCAGGAGGAGAAGGGGACAACAGAGAATGAGATGATTAAATGGCATCACCGACTCAATGGACATGGGTTTGGGTGAACTCCGGGAGTTGGTGATGGACAGGGAGGCCTGGCATGCTGAAGTCCATGGTGTCCCAAAGAGTCAGACCCAACTGAGCGACTGAACTGAACTGAACTGAATGGACTGAGGAGCCTGGTGGCCTACAGTCCATGGGGTCGCAAAGAGTTGGAGCACAAGTGGGAAGAATAGGAAAAAGTACATTTATTCCACCTTCCCGGAAGCTGAAGTCACTCATTTGCCATTTTGAAAAATGAACAAAACCCACGTGCTGGGTCAAAGCAGAGAGCATCATTTCCATGGCACTCATGAAGGTGACTAGGTTGATAATCATCTGAGTCTACTGCTCTTGGTGTCCCTCCAGGTAACTCTGGAAGCTGGGAATCTCCTTTAAGCATTTATTCAGCTTGAAATTTTTGACCGACTATTTAAAATGAGGCACAATGACCAGGTTGCAGTCAGAGAAGGATCTGAGCAGTTGACCTGTTTTGGAAATCTGTGGGAGTCACCCGCATCTCAAGTGGGAGCTTTGCCTTCACAGCTTCAGTATTTGAGTTTATATCCTTGCTAACTGTCCCCAGAATCTACCTTCATCCTGTCTCTGATGGCCAGATTCACATCCTCCCCCTGGGATTTATAATTCTTACTTTTTTTAAGGTGAGGAGAAGTTTATAATAAGCTTCAAATCTGGTGATATTTTAATCATGTCTGTATCCTCAGGTTAGGTGTTGTAGATGTTTAGAGTTGTCAGCTGTAGGTGTTTGGAGAGTATCTGCCATCTTTACCAGAACACTCTGCGGGTAGAACTGATTTTTATCTTATCGGTGATTCCTTGGTCATTGGTAAGAGAAGAGCCTTCAGAGGCCGAGTTTTAAGTGGATCTCAGCCAGTAACTGGTCAGCAGTTTCACTGAAAGTCCTTGAGTCTGGCCTCCCCATCCCGAGCTCATGTGTATTAGGAAAAGAGAAAAGCTCTCTCTCAGCCTCATCCAAGGCATTCATTCTAAAGATGGGGCCTTTATCAGGATTAGCTCAACTGCACGTGACTGGAAAATCAGAGTGAGAGTGGCTTAACAGACAGTGATGTGTCTCCCCTCTGTATGAAAGCCTGGAAGGGCCGCCCAGCACTGGCGTGGCAGCTCTGCGCCGAGCAGGCCTCTGCGCTCCTTCCGTCCTCTTGCTTTTCCATTCTCAGCATATGGCTTTCATGGTGTGGTTCAGAGAGAAACAGGGTATGCTGCTGCTGGTTGGTCGTTTCAGTCATGTCTGACTCTGTGCGACTCTATGGACTGCAGTTTGCCAGGCCTCTCCATCTATGGGATTCTCTAGGCAAGAATACTGAAGTGGGTTGTCATGCCCTTCTCTAGGAATTCTTCCCGGCCCAGGGATTGAACCTAGGTCTCCTGCATTGCAGGCAGATTCTTTTACCACTGAGCCACCAGGGAAGCCTGAAGTAGGACATATCCTTTACCTATATTGAAGTGAAAATTGCTCCGTTGTGTCCGACTCTTTGCAACCCATGGACAGGATTCTCCAGGCCAGAACACTGGAGTGGGTAGCCGTTCCCTTCTCTGGGGAATCTTCCCAACCCAGGGATCGAACCGAGGTCTCCTGCATTGCAGACAGATTCTTTACCAGCTGAGCCATGAGGGAATACCTATATTGAGACTTCCTTGAAATTGTTTGTGACTGTTCCTTCCCTCCAGCCTAACCTAAGTGAAGTTACGTGGCTACTGTTAGTTGCAAGGAAGGCTGGATAAGACAGTGCTTGTTCTAACTGGCCAAGTGTCCATTTGTTCTATCACTGAGAAAGAAAGGGAGAATGAATAATAAGGGGGAGAGAGCAATTTCTGTTACTGGAACTAACAATGAATAAAGATCTGTAATACTAATTATAGGTGACCACCCCAACTCCTGACTGAGCTCTACATTGCTGTCATTTTTAAGTATTTAGAGATTTTTTTCATATGATGACTACATCTGTCTGTAAGAGTAGGATCCATAAGGAAGCAACCCTCTGCTTTTCCAGCATCTCACAAAAAATGTGATCTGACTCACCAGCATGCTTAATGTTCAGATCCAGGAATGATTAATTCATCCATGGAGTCTGTGTTTTAATACAGAATAAATATTATGGCAAAGAGATCACAAGTCCAAGCAAAGAGCATGCCCTTGGCAGGGAAAGTATAAATATTAAAAATAAATCACATCAATTTGCCAGAGATCAAAACGGTAGGAGGCTCCAGTGTCTCTGAAGCCAGCAGAGATTCTAGTTCCCAAGCCACTTTTCTCTTAATTTCCACCTAAAATATGGAGAGAAATCCGTGAATGTGAGGAGATTCATTCTAAAGTTCGACTCAGTTGTAAGCATATAGTGTGAAAGTGAAGTGAAGTCGCTCAGTCGTGTCCGACTCTGCGACCCCGTGGACTGCAGCCTACCAGGCTCCTCTGTCCATGGGATTCTCCAGGCAAGAGTGCTGGAGTGGCTTGCTATCTCCTTCTCCAGGGGAAAAGGAGTCTTCCCGACCCAGGGATTGAACCCAGGTCTCCCACATTGTAGACAGATGTTTTACCGTCTGAGCCACCAGGGAAGTTTCTGTAGTGTGAAAACCCACCAGCAAAGCCAGGGTTAAAAGTTTCATTAGTGTACCCACTTGCTGTGGCCCCCAAGGACTCAGAACTAAGTAATTGCATCTGTAGTTTCCAAAAATCAAAAATCATCTGCCGATATAGCCCTACTTTAAAATAAAAATTGTACCTGTTTACAACTTCTCACTTCTCCAGAGCCCAGAAATCTGTAACCTCTTAGGAACACAGCTAAGAAACATACATCTTTGACAAAATAAAATAGTTATAAGAAGTCATGTATTTTTATTCCCTAAGGAAGTAAAGATTATCTACTGGGTCCTGACTCGCAGCACATGTAGTCTTGCACTTCACAAAATTCTAACAAGCGTGTTACCTGGCTTCTCATTTCTGAGCATATTGGAACTACAGGCATACATTGGAGATGTTGTGAATTTGGTTTCAGATCCTGGCAATAAAGCGAATATCACAATAAAACAAGTCACAAAATATCTGATTTCCCAGTGCATATAAAAGTTATGTTTATAACATATAGTCTTTTCAGTGTACATGGCAATATATTTGAAAAAAAGAATAGGTCCCTGAATTAAAAATACTTCATTGGTAAAAAATTCTAACCATCATCTGACAAACCAAAGTTGCCACAGACTTTCAATTTGTAAGAAATGCATTATCTGTACAATGAAGTGAAGCACAGTAAAACAAGATACGCTGCACAGAAGCAAGAAGAGGACTGTGCAGATTGGCACACGCGTAGTAACAGGAAGTGATCAGCGTCAACCTACCAGCAAGAGAAGAGACAAGAATCTACAGAAGACAGAAAGGAATTCCAGTAAATCTGGTTTCCACAAATATGTAATGCAAGGACAAAGAGCCGCTCTCCTTAGCAAGCCCTGATTACAGTGCCATGTCTTTCCTCAACAAACGTCCAAATGCAGGGGACTTCCCTGGAGGTACAGTGGCTAAGACCCCATGGTCCCAATGCAGGGAAGCCCAGATTCCATCCCTGATGGGGGAACTAGATATCACATACCACACCTAAAGACTACACATCCTGCAACTAAGACCTGGCACAGCCGAATACATAGTTAAAAAAAAAAGAAAAGAGAAGAGTGCTTACACGGTTCCCCTTGCACCAGGACATGGGAATGAATTCTAGTTGGTGAAATGTAGATCAGAGTGCTGTGTGCTGTGTTCAGATATGGTCTTTAAAAATATTTTGTAAACTACTTCAAACTCTCTCTCTTATATGTCCCCAAAGGCAGAGGACTCAGGGATGGAGTGTGAGGCCCTAGAAGACGGATGTTGGAGTCCCAGACAGAAGTAGCCCGCTCCCTGAATAACTGCCTGGTATGGAGCACCTCTACTAACCCACACTGGACTGTGGTGTCAGCAAGAAATATTTTATTGGGTCAACTCACTGAGTTTTGGGGGTTGTTTGTTATAGTTACCAGCATTTCTCATCCCAGGTAATATAGACTTGGAAATTTTTTTTTTTTAAAAAACCTCAAAACTATGGCATCACATAGCAGGCAGCAAGAAACAAATACGGCATGCTGATGTCTAGAAAGCCATGTCTGACAATGGCAAACGTTTTGGTAATATGACACCTGTTGTATCTTGGAGGCAGACTGTGTGCCTGTTGAACTTGCGGCTCTGTGGGAAGAAATTGGAAAATGAACATTAGTAGGGTCTATTGGCTGATTAGTAGTGTCTGTTGACTGTTACTGGCTGCATTTGACAGACTATCGCAAGAAAGAGACGAGCAAAGGAAAATAATGGCCAGTTTGTAACAAAAGTGAAAAGGAATAGAGAAAATCCATAACTTTAGTGTCNTGAACTTGCGGCTCTGTGGGAAGAAATTGGAAAATGAACATTAGTAGGGTCTATTGGCTGATTAGTAGTGTCTGTTGACTGTTACTGGCTGCATTTGACAGACTATCGCAAGAAAGAGACGAGCAAAGGAAAATAATGGCCAGTTTGTAACAAAAGTGAAAAGGAATAGAGAAAATCCATAACTTTAGTGTCCTGGTTGTGGCGTGCAAACTCTCAGTTGCAGCATGTGGGATCTAGTTGACTGACCAGGGTTTGAACCTGGGCCCCCTCCATTGGGAGCATGGAGTCCTTAGCCACTGGACCACCAGAGTTGAGATTTCTTCTTTGACCAGGTGATATTTAGAAACATGTTTTTTAAATCCTTGCATATTTGGGGATTTTCTTATAATCTTTCTGTTGTTGATTTCCAGCTTAATTCCTCCATGGTCTGAGAGCAAACATTGTATGATTTCTGTTCTTGTAGATTTCAGATGTGTTTTATCGCTCAGAATGTGTCTATCCTGGTGAATGTTCCATGTGAGCTTGAGGAAAATGTGTGTTCTACTGACGAGGTAGATTTTAACGGTTTTTGTGTCTTGTGATTCTGCCACCTTTTAGGGTCTGGGAGCCATCCACAGCATTATTTGTATCTGGTGGCAGATGATAANGCCTTTATCAGGATTAGCTCAACTGCACGTGACTGGAAAATCAGAGTGAGAGTGGCTTAACAGACAGTGATGTGTCTCCCCTCTGTATGAAAGCCTGGAAGGGCCGCCCAGCACTGGCGTGGCAGCTCTGCGCCGAGCAGGCCTCTGCGCTCCTTCCGTCCTCTTGCTTTTCCATTCTCAGCATATGGCTTTCATGGTGTGGTTCAGAGAGAAACAGGGTATGCTGCTGCTGGTTGGTCGTTTCAGTCATGTCTGACTCTGTGCGACTCTATGGACTGCAGTTTGCCAGGCCTCTCCATCTATGGGATTCTCTAGGCAAGAATACTGAAGTGGGTTGTCATGCCCTTCTCTAGGAATTCTTCCCGGCCCAGGGATCGAACCTAGGTCTCCTGCATTGCAGGCAGATTCTTTTACCACTGAGCCACCAGGGAAGCCTGAAGTAGGACATATCCTTTACCTATATTGAAGTGAAAATTGCTCAGTTGTGTCCGACTCTTTGCAACCCATGGACAGGATTCTCCAGGCCAGAACACTGGAGTGGGTAGCCGTTCCCTTCTCTGGGGAATCTTCCCAACCCAGGGATCGAACCGAGGTCTCCTGCATTGCAGACAGATTCTTTACCAGCTGAGCCATGAGGGAATACCTATATTGAGACTTCCTTGAAATTGTTTGTGACTGTTCCTTCCCTCCAGCCTAACCTAAGTGAAGTTACGTGGCTACTGTTAGTTGCAAGGAAGGCTGGATAAGACAGTGCTTGTTCTAACTGGCCAAGTGTCCATTTGTTCTATCACTGAGAAAGAAAGGGAGAATGAATAATAAGGGGGAGAGAGCAATTTCTGTTACTGGAACTAACAATGAATAAAGATCTGTAATACTAATTATAGGTGACCACCCCAACTCCTGACTGAGCTCTACATTGCTGTCATTTTTAAGTATTTAGAGATTTTTTTCATATGATGACTACATCTGTCTGTAAGAGTAGGATCCATAAGGAAGCAACCCTCTGCTTTTCCAGCATCTCACAAAAAATGTGATCTGACTCACCAGCATGCTTAATGTTCAGATCCAGGAATGATTAATTCATCCATGGAGTCTGTGTTTTAATACAGAATAAATATTATGGCAAAGAGATCACAAGTCCAAGCAAAGAGCATGCCCTTGGCAGGGAAAGTATAAATATTAAAAATAAATCACATCAATTTGCCAGAGATCAAAACGGTAGGAGGCTCCAGTGTCTCTGAAGCCAGCAGAGATTCTAGTTCCCAAGCCACTTTTCTCTTAATTTCCACCCAAAATATGGAGAGAAATCCGTGAATGTGAGGAGATTCATTCTAAAGTTCGACTCAGTTGTAAGCATATAGTGTGAAAGTGAAGTGAAGTCGCTCAGTCGTGTCCGACTCTGCGACCCCGTGGACTGCAGCCTACCAGGCTCCTCTGTCCATGGGATTCTCCAGGCAAGAGTGCTGGAGTGGCTTGCTATCTCCTTCTCCAGGGGAAAAGGAGTCTTCCCGACCCAGGGATTGAACCCAGGTCTCCCACATTGTAGACAGATGTTTTACCGTCTGAGCCACCAGGGAAGTTTCTGTAGTGTGAAAACCCACCAGCAAAGCCAGGGTTAAAAGTTTCATTAGTGTACCCACTTGCTGTGGCCCCCAAGGACTCAGAACTAAGTAATTGCATCTGTAGTTTCCAAAAATCAAAAATCATCTGCCGATATAGCCCTACTTTAAAATAAAAATTGTACCTGTTTACAACTTCTCACTTCTCCAGAGCCCAGCAATCTGTAACCTCTTAGGAACACAGCTAAGAAACATACATCTTTGACAAAATAAAATAGTTATAAGAAGTCATGTATTTTTATTCCCTAAGGAAGTAAAGATTATCTACTGGGTCCTGACTCGCAGCACATGTAGTCTTGCACTTCACAAAATTCTAACAAGCGTGTTACCTGGCTTCTCATTTCTGAGCATATTGGAACTACAGGCATACATTGGAGATGTTGTGAATTTGGTTTCAGATCCTGGCAATAAAGCGAATATCACAATAAAACAAGTCACAAAATATCTGATTTCCCAGTGCATATAAAAGTTATGTTTATAACATATAGTCTTTTCAGTGTACATAGCAATATATTTGAAAAAAAGAATAGGTCCCTGAATTAAAAATACTTCATTGGTAAAAAATTCTAACCATCATCTGACAAACCAAAGTTGCCACAGACTTTCAATTTGTAAGAAATGCATTATCTGTACAATGAAGTGAAGCACAGTAAAACAAGATACGCTGCACAGAAGCAAGAAGAGGACTGTGCAGATTGGCACACGCGTAGTAACAGGAAGTGATCAGCGTCAACCTACCAGCAAGAGGAGAGACAAGAATCTACAGAAGACAGAAAGGAATTCCAGTAAATCTGGTTTCCACAAATATGTAATGCAAGGACAAAGAGCCGCTCTCCTTAGCAAGCCCTGATTACAGTGCCATGTCTTTCCTCAACAAACGTCCAAATGCAGGGGACTTCCCTGGAGGTACAGTGGCTAAGACCTCATGGTCCCAATGCAGGGAAGCCCAGATTCCATCCCTGATGGGGGAACTAGATATCACATACCACACCTAAAGATCGCACATCCTGCAACTAAGACACATGTATTTCACACTGGCACAGCCAAATACATAGTTAAAAAAAAAAAAAGAAAAGAGAAGAGTGCTTACACGGTTCCCCTTGCACCAGGACATGGGAATGAGTTCTAGCTGGTGAAATGTAGATCAGAGTGCTATGTGCTGTATTCAGATATGGTCTTTAAAATATTTTGTAAACTACTTCAAACTCTCTCTCTTATATGTCCCCAAAGGCAGAGGACTCAGGGATGGAGTGTGAGGCCCTAGAAGATGGATGTTGGAGTCCCAGACAGAAGTAGTCCACTCTCTGAATAACTGCCTGGTATGGAGCACCTCTACTAACCCACACTGGACTGTGGTGTCAGTAAGAAATATTTTATTGGGTCAGCTCACTGAGTTTTGGGGGTTGTTTGTTATAGTTACCAGCATTTCTCATCCCAGGTAATATAGACTTGGAAATATTCTTTTTAAAAAAACCTCAAAACTATGGCATCACATAGCAGGCAGCAAGAAACAGATATGGCATGCTGATGTCTAGAAAGCCATGTCTGACAATGGCAAACATTTTGGTAATATGACACCTGTTGTATCTTGGAGGCAGACTGTGTGCCTTTTGAACTTGCGGCTCTGTGGGAAGAAATTGGAAAATGAACATTAGTAGGGTCTGTTGGCTGATTAGTAGTGTCTTGACTGTTACTGGCTGCATTTGACAGACTATTGCAAGAAAGAGATGAGCAAAGGAAAATAATGGCCAGTTTGTAACAAAAGTGAAAAGGAATAGAGAAAATCCATAATTTTAGTGTTCTGGTTGTGGCGTGCAAACTCTCAGTTGCAGCATGTGGGATCTAGTTGACTGACCAGGGTTTGAACCTGGGCCCCCTCCATTGGGAGCATGGAGTCCTTAGCTGCTGGACCACCAGGATTTGAACCTGGGCCCCCTCCATTGGGAGCATGGAGTCCTTAGCTGCTGGACCACCAGCTTCTTTGACCAGGTGGTATTTAGAAGCATGTTTTTTTACTCCTTGCATATTTGGGGATTTTCTTATAACCTTTCTGTTGTTGATTTCCAGCTTAATTCCTCCATGGTCTGAGAGCANGGATTTGAACCTGGGCCCCCTCCATTGGGAGCATGGAGTCCTTAGCTGCTGGACCACCAGCTTCTTTGACCAGGTGGTATTTAGAAGCATGTTTTTTTACTCCTTGCATATTTGGGGATTTTCTTATAACCTTTCTGTTGTTGATTTCCAGCTTAATTCCTCCATGGTCTGAGAGCAAACGTTGTATGATTTCTGTTCTTGTAGATTTCAGATGTGTTTTATTGCTCAGAATGTGTCTATCCTGGTGAATGTTCCATGTGAGTTTGAGGAAAATATGTGTTCTGCTGACGAGGTAGATTTTAACGCTTTTTGTGTTTTGTGATTCTGCCACCTTTTAGGGTCTGGGAGCCATCCACAGCATTATTTGTATCTGGTGGCAGATGATAATTGCACCAAAGATTTTAGGGACCAGGCCTAAAGATCCCGCATGCCATAACTAAGACCTGGCACAGCCAAATAAATAAATATTAAAAAAATTTTTTAACTAAATGAAAATGAAAACACAATTTATCAAAATTTGTGGGATGCAGAGAAAGCAGTGCTTAGAGGGAAATTGATTGAATTGAATGTATGTATTAGAGAAGAAAATAAAAAATCAATATTCTTGTACCTTAAGAAACTAGAAAAAGAGCAGTCAAATCCAAAATAAGGAGAGGAAAAGAAATGATAAGAGAGCAGAAATCAATGAAATAGAAAATAAGAAATCAGTAGAGAAAGTAAATGAAAACAAAAGCTGGTTGTTTGAAAATATTAATGAAAGCAATATGCCTTTAGCCAGGTGAGCTAAGAAAAAAAAAAAGAGAGGACACAAATCACTAATATCAGAAGTGAAAGAAAGACATCACTGTAGATCCCATGTAAATTAAAAGGATGATAAAAGAATACTATGAACAACTATGCCTACAAATTTGATAATCTAAATGAAACTAAGTTCTTGGAAGACACTATCTGCCAAAACTCATAGAAGAAGAAATATAGGATCTAAATAGACCTATATCTATTAACAAAGTTGAATCAACAATTAATTAGATCCCATGTAAATTAAAAGGATGATAAAAGAATACTATGAACAACTATGCCTACAAATTTGATAATCTAAATGAAACTAAGTTCTTGGAAGACACTATCTGCCAAAACTAATAGAAGAAGAAATATAGGATCTAAATAGACCTGTATCTATTAACAAAGTTGAATCAACAATTAATAATCTTTCAAAACAGAAAACACCAGACCCAAATAAGTTCACTGGTGAATTCTACCAAACATTTAAGGAAGAAATTATACCAATTCTCTACAACGGTTTTTAGAAGATAGAAGCAGAAGGACTACTTCTAACTCATGCTATGAGGCCAGCATTACCCTAATACCAAAGCCAGACTAAGACATCACAAGAAAAGACAACTACAGACCAATATCTCTCATGAACATAGATACAAAAATCCTCAACAACATATCAGCAAATATAACACAAGTAAAAAAAACTTCTATGCTATGACCAAGTAGCTCAGAGTATCCCAGGCATACTAGTCTGGTTCAACATTTAAAAATCAACTAATGTAATCCATCACATCAACAAATTAAAAAAAAGACAAATCACATGATCATATCAATAGATGTCCCTTTCACTCCTTTTAAACATTATACTGAAAGTCTTTGCTATGCATAAAGGTAAGAAAAGAAAAAGTATACAGTTTGATAAGGGAGACATAAAGCTGTCTTTCCATTTGCAGTTTGAAAAACTGTTCACAGTTCAAAAAACTGCAGATGATAATTTATGATCATCTATGTAGAAAACTGAAAGGATTAACAAGAACACCTGAAACTAGTCTGAATAGGATAGCAAGGTTTCAGGACACAAGATTAAATATACAAAAGTTAATTGCTTTCCTATATGCCAACAACAAACAAGTGGAATTTGAAATTAAAAACACAATACTGCTTGCATTAGTACCCTCCCCCTCAAATAAATACTTAGGTATAAATCTAAAAAGCTATGTGCTAGCTCTATATGCAGGGAAGGCAATGGCACCCCACCCCAGTACTCTTGCCTGGAAAATCCAATGGACGGAGTAGCCTGGTGGGCTGCAGTCCATGGGGTCGCTAACAGTCGGACAGACTGAGCGACTTCACTTTCACTTTTCTCTTTCATGCATTGGAGAAGGAAATGGCAACCCACTCCAGTATTCTTGCCTGGAGAATCCCAGGGATGGGGGAGCCTGTTGGGCTGCCATCTATGGGGTCACACAGAGTCGGACACGACTGAAGTG
>SJYX01010881.1:292072-370120 GCA_006410675.1 Oreotragus oreotragus | reverse complement strand
GGCTACTCCGTCCATGGGATTTTCCAGGAAAAAGTACTGGGGTGGGGTGCCATTGCCTTCCCCGGTATGACATTCTAGGAAAGGCAAAACGATGGAGACGGGTTAGAGAGGAGGGAGGCATGTTATGTGATGCACAGAGGATTTTTAGAGCAAGGAGAATGTCCCATACGGCATTATAACAATGGATACATGTCATTATGCCTTTCTTCAAACACATAGGCTGTACAACACCAAGAGAGAACCCTCATGTAAACTGTGGACTTTGGGTGATGCTCATTTGACCAGGTAACTTCATCCTTAGAAACAAATGTACACACTGGTGAGTGATGTTGATAATGGAGGAGGCCACGCATGTGTATAGAAGAGGGGATATGAGAAATCCCTTTATTGTCCTCTTAAGTTTGTTACAAACCATAAACTGCTCTAAAACAAATAATCTTTTTTTTTAAATCTGCATTATTGGAAGTGATACATCTGTGAAATGCAGTGTTGTTGCAAATGATGTCTTGGATGAGCTGCTGGGGACAGACAATGAAGGAAACTAAGGAAGAGTTAGGAGAACTAAGAAAACGAAAATCTTGTCATTGTCACAAATAGTTTCAAATTTGTTCTCTCAGTTGGGCAGGACTACACAATCGAGGCTGTGATCATGGAAGAAATCTTCCTGTGGACCCGCTGGTTTTCTTGTTCCAATCCAGATAAATCCTGCCTGTACAGACCACAGACTGATAGCTGTTGATAGATCAACACGAAACAGTCTCTCCTACTATTAAAATCATACCTCAAAGCACACGTACTCTTGATGATTTATGGTAGTGGTGCCCCCATATATAAAATACTGTTTTACATAATCAAATTTTTTCAATGAACAGTAGATGAATCACAGAAGTACTTTTTTAAAAATTGAACTTACCTCAGTAATATCTAAGTGAGAAGTATTTGGTCATTATCTGTACAAGAAGTATACCTTACAAATACTTTTTTGAAAGTTTTTATCTCTGTCCATCTCTCTCATTAAAAATATATCATAAATGAATAGAGCTGGATATCCTACGTGTCTTTTGCTTTCATTTAAAAATTATCCTTAATACTACTTGCCCCTGTAAATAGGAAAGATGAAAGAATAGATGAGATCATTTTAAAAAACTGCCTTACATTCCCCAACCACTGATAAAAACAAAAACCAAACATTGAAATCCAGTTGCTAGGAGAGGAAATGGAGTTAGGTTTAGAGCTGGGGACAGTAGGTATATATGGTGCATATGTGTTCCCACTCAAAGAATTCGAAGAAATCTATCTTGATTCTTACTTAGATTTTGAAAGCTGGGATGTGACTTCTAGTTATGTCTGTGGTTTGAAACATTTTTTGAATCATGTGCCACTCTTGAGAGTTTAATGAGAGCGATGGACTTCGTTCCCAGAAAAATGCACGTAAACACAGACATAATAATTGCATATAAATAACCTACTGCCTTGAAAATATTTTTCTTCGAGAATTACCCCCAAAAGTTAAGCTTTTCTAATCTGAATTTTCAAGTAAGCTTAATGCCCTTTTGAGTGACTTTCACTTTCACTTTAATGCCCTCTTCTTGAAAAAAAAGTTACAATAAATAAAAGTTGTACACACATAGAATAAAAAATAACTTAGCTCTGTTTGAAAGTAATTTTAATGAGAATGATGCTGCTCCTTTGGGTTTATTTTTTGTTTATTTTGTTCTTCGTTTTCCCAAAAAGGCAGCCCCCATTTATTATTTCAAGATTTCTGTCAGCCAGAAGTCTGGGCATGGTAAAGCTGAGAATGCTGCAGTTGTCATCTAAAGCTTAGGGTACCCTTCAAGGCCCATTCAGATTGTTAGCAGAATTCCATTATAGGATTGCTGGAGAAGGAAATGGCAACCCACTCCAGTACTGTTGCCTGGGAAATCACATGGACAGAGGAACCTGGTGGGCTACAGTCAGTGGGGTCACAAAGAGTCAGATGCAACTAAGCACTATAGAACTGAGGTCCTTGTCTTTTCAATAACTGTCAGCTGGAGACCACTCTCAGCTCCTGAATGCTGTCTGCAGTCCCTTGCATGGGGCCTTTATAGGCAGTTCTTGGCATGGATGTTTGCTTGCTTCCAGATTAGCAGGAGCATGTGTCTCTGATTTTTGGAGAGGCTCAGTTGCTTTTAAAGACCCACCTGATTAGGTCTGACCAGCTGGATCGTCCCCCTTTAGATTAACTCAGTATTACACAGGGAACTCTGCTCAATGTTATGTGGCAGCCTGAATGGGAGGAGAGTTTGAGGGAGAAGGGATACGTGTATAGGTATGGCTGAGTCCCTTTGCTGTCCACCTGAAACTATCACAACATTGATAATTGGCTCTTCTCCAAGATAAACAATTAAAAAACAAAAAACAGACTTCCCTGGGGGTACAGCAGATAAGAATCCACCTGCCAATACAGGGGACATGGGTTCAATCCCTGGTCTGGGAAGATTGCACATGTCATGGAGCAGCTACTGAAGCTTGTGCACTGAGAGCCTGTGCCCCTCAACAGGAGAAGCCTCTGCAGTGAGAAGCCCCTGCTCTGCAGCAAAGAGTAGCCCCCACTTGCCGCAACTAGAGGAAGCCTGTGTGCAGCAACGGAGGCCCAGCACAACCAGAAATAAATGAAAATAAATTAATAAAAAACAACTGACTTGAAACCTAATCACAGGAGGGATATCCTGTCAGTCGCAGGCTCTGTCTCCACTCAAGATGGGGAGACTATGCAAATTGTGTACATACCGGGGTTGGGATACTTGGGGGTCATCCTAGAATTCTGCCTTCGGTAGCTATATTCCCACCACTGCCTCCAGGGAGGCTCCTTTGGTTTCGTAAGATGCTGTATGGATTTTGAAGAGATGAGACAAACATTCTCATACGGTTGACTTGAAGTTTTGCTTTGATGGACATGAAGGCTTACACCCTGACTCACTCAAGTTTGTGGTAGCCAATGGAATCATGGTCATTTACGGATGGGCTGGGATCTCAAACACCAGATTCTCACCCATTCCTCAAGTTGAATTATTGTGACTTCATTTCCTTTGTTCTGGAGTCACGGAAGTCATCTTTGGCAAAGTCAACCTCACTACTGCCATCTGTCAATAAGGAAGGGATTGTAGATTTACTTTCCACTTGAAGATTATTTGAGCAGAAGTAACACTCAAAAGTATTTTGAGGGCTTTCAGGTCACTACCATTTTCTGACTGAAGCTTTTGTAAAGGCATCTTCTTTGTCATTTGCACTGCCAGCCCGTAGAAGCATTTGCTTCATTGATGGAAAGTCTGAAGCGTCATCCCTCCCAAGTTATTCTTCCAAGTGTATAGGCTTGGCTAGAAAAGCTTGTTGTGTTTGTTTTGTTTTTCAGCAGAATGAGGTTGGTGACTCCAGGACCTTGAATTGAAAAACTTACCTCATTCACTATATTCACCAAAACTATCTGCGTAATAAACCACACTGTGAACAAACCCCTCCTGGTAGAATGGTTTGGATAATTGACTTTCTTTTTCTTTTTCTCTTGAGTGCACACACAACTTCTGCTTCAAGTTCAGTAAGCACTTCATGATCTGTTGATAATATTCTGCTGTTGTTATTCCACAAAATCTCTTGAAAAGATGGTGATTCAAGGCCCTGGCTTGGAAGAAAATAAAGATATTCAGAGCTTAGGCAAGGCTGTTCTCAGGGTCTTTGGCACTGATGCCAAACTCCCACCCAAGATGCAGAGCTACTTCCTAATAAAAGGCAGATGGGCAGCTGTACTTCCCAGGACACCGCTTAGAAATTGAGCTGGGAGTCCTTTTCATCAGTTTGACAAAGCCTTTTCACAGTTTTAAAGGAATTAGTGGTATCTATCTTTTAAAAAATGGGCTCAAAAAACATGTTTGTTTGTTTGTTTTTTTCCTCTGATTGTGCTGGTCAATAATAATTGAACAAAACCCAGAGAAATGTTTCTAGTTCCATTCTTTTCCGTGCTAAAGAGAAATGTAACCATTTTCAATTATTCGGAGATCTCCTTCAAAATACAAGAAAGGAATATGACACATTTTGGAGTGTGATCATCAACTGACACATTCCCCCTGAGCTTCAAGCCCCTAGATGGACCAATTTCAGGACATGTGGCTTTACCGAGGTGTCTTCAGTCCCATGGGGATTCTTGGATTCTGGCATGAACAATGGGTTTTCATGAGTGATCTTGCAGGATACTTCAAAAAAGGCCTTCTGATTTGAGGTGAATCCATTTGGTAAGATGCTGACATTTCCAGAAAAGGATTCTTCTCATGAATTTAAGTCCGAGATATATTTTAGGATGTAGAGTGTCAGAGCTCCTTCAACCCCTCCAGCCTTAGGTTTACATTGGCCGAGTCATGTTTCATCCAAAGCACCAAGGCTTGATGTCTGATTGTGCTCAACAATGAAAGTAAATGCCAAAAGCACAGAAATTTGGTCTTACTGTACTTTCCTTCAACAGTTCCAGTTTAAGCTAGACATATTAAAAACAAGAGCAAAGGCAGATATTTTTATTCAGAATGTTAAAGTATATTTTATTCTCATCAGTGGTAAACTATTTTAGAAATTCTAAAATTGGCAGCAGTGACAATGGTATGTTACCCAACCGCATACTCAGTGAGCATGTGAAAAGATAATTTAATCAAGCAGAAAGTCAAATTTGGACATTTACACCAGCCAAATGCTCCATTCACTAATCATCTGTGTAATTAAAGAGCCAATTGCAAAAGGTTTTTGAGTCCTTCCAGAAATCCTCAGAAGTTTCTCCCTACTGATAATGAACGACGATGTCCAGTTTTACAGGTTTAAAAAGGATCACATAGCTTCCAGTGTGTTACACTTTCCACTGCATTTATAGACATTTTTATATTGCCATTATTTTCACAGACACATGAGTAGTAGAAAACAAAGAATTGACAGTGTTCAGAAAACTGATTTCGTTTCTCTCCAGACTCATGACTAATCCAGAGGATGAACATGGCATATGCACATGGGGAAATGGTGGCTTTTCTCACTCACACTGCACCGCAATCCGTTGTTAATTTCCCATTCTGTCAACCTTCCATATACAGCATCAGAGGCATAGTTTTGCGTTTTATTCACATAGACTCTGATTTACTGCAAATAACTTGATAACCATGGAGAGCTAGTTTTGGCCGTGTCTTTATCATGAATGAGACTCTTTAAATGTAGACTTTGATGTTTTCTGTGATCGTCTCGCATAAATCAATAATTGTTTTTTCTTTGCATCATCAGTCTTCTTGTAAAATAGAATTGGAATAAGCTGAGAAAAATGATCTTCTTATCACATCTTGCAACTGCCCTGTCTTTGTTATCCCAGTGATTGTGAATTTGTACATTAATAGAAATCAACTTCTGAGTGCTAAAAATTTGCTTTTATGTATAGATGAAATAAGATCCTAAAAGTAAATGCTATTCTCTAAGAAAAATAAAATTATTTTTACTTGAGCATGTCAGGTATGTTATACTCTTTTTAACTTGTCTTAAATGAGTGGAGATAATCTATTAATGGTTTTACCATAAAAATCAGCGTTCAGTCTTGAGTTGCAGTGTTTTCAAATGTTTTTTAAACTTTTTCATGCTTTATGAAATTTTTCAAAGCTACTTTCCATCTGAAATTCTTCACGACTGATTTTTTTAAGTGAGCTATATCAATAACTGGTCTTCCCTGGTGTCTCAGACAGTAAAGAATCCACCTGCAATGCGGGAGACCTGGGTTCAATCCCTGGGTTGGGAAGATCCCCTGCAGGAGAACATGGCAACCTCCTCCAGTATTCTTGCCTGGAGAATATTGCCATGGACATGGGCTACAGTCCGTGGGGTTGCAGAGAGGCTGACACGACTGAAGCAACTAAGCACAGCACAGACCAATAACTCTTAACAGAATGTTGCGTTCTATGTAATAGCATATTCCAACCGTTGAACAATTTTCTTAAAGCTTTGCAGTTTACCTGGGATGTTTTGTAATCCTTAGGTAAATTTGTGTTGATGTTGCCAATCATGTAAAGTCATGAACTTCAAACTATATATAGGATCCTAAGTGGAAGCTGACTCATTCTCTGGCCAGTAGATAAACTCTGAATAATTACTGGTGACCATAAAGCCCTCTGTTGCATGATGCTGTCGTTGGTGTTCTTCTTCAATTTACAATGGAATATTAGCACATTTTGTAAATGATTGCCAAAAACTTTTGTTCAGTTAATGTTTTAAAATAACCACAGCTCCGAAACAAACAAAACATACACAGGGGTATGCAACTGACCACAGGTGGAAAAATCATGCTGCTAAAGAGGAATAACACCAAAATCTGCGTACCAAGCCTTGCAGACTGTACAGTGCTGTCGGGAATAAATAAGTCCGCATGAGGACATAGGTGAAACATCAACAGCAAAAAAGATGCCAGGACTCACCACGGTTTCAGGTGAGATGCTCAATAGCACCCTGAATCCATTCAGGCTGTTATAACAAAATTATCAAATGATAAAAATGGATGATTATAAACATAGACATTTATTTCTCATAATTTTGAAGGCTTGAAATCTAGGATCAAGGCACCATTTGATTCAGTGTCTGGTAAGAACACACTTCTTGGTTCATTAATGGCTAATTTTTTATTGTGTCCTCACTTGGCAGGGAGCTGAGTGGGAAAGCAGGCTTTCTCATGACTGGTATAAGACCATTCATGAGGTCTTCACCCTCATGACCCCATCTAGTCTTAATTACCTCCCCAAGGCCCCACCTTCTAATAGTATCACACTGGGAGGTAAAGTTCCAACATGTTAATTTTGGGTGGACATTCAGCCCATAAGACGTCCTTGGTTTTTCTTTTCTTTCTTTTTTTTTTGTCGACATGAAAAAATGTACATGTGCATGCGTGCCGTTGCTTCAGTCGTGTCTGACTCTTTGCGACCCTGTGGACTGTGACCCTCCAGGCTCCTCTGTCCAGGGGCTTCTCCAGGCAAGAACACGGGAGTGGGTCGCCATGCCCTCCTTCAGGGGATCTTCCTGATCCCAGGGATCAAACCCAGGTCTCCCGTGACTCGTGCATGGCAGGCAGATTCTTCACCTGCTGAGCCACCAGGGAAGCCAACAAACAATGTATATTTTTACATTTTCACAAGACAAATAGGACTGTGACTTACATTTTAGACATGGGCCTGGTTTTTAGTGTATGACATTTTTTTATAAAGCTTAGGTGTTGTATCATTCCATGGTTAAGAAGGGGAGGCCTTGGTGTTCTCATTTGAGGAGCCAGTGAGATTTTAAAATATGTTTTCAAGTGCATTTGACAATGATTTTAGAGAGGAAATGACAGGATTATAAAAGGAGCTAGAAAGAAAGCAAAGTTTAGTAGCAAAATGTCAAGTGTCCTTATTTGCCGTCAATCCACAAATGAGTGGGGATATCACAGAGGCCCAGAGGACGGTTTCACAGGCAAGTGTAGTTAAGAATTTTCAGAGATGAGCTTCAGACAGCATGAATCATTTCACATGCAAATCCAGATCTCAGAGCCAGTGTGTTACCCTCATATGAAACCTGAGGAGGAGTGGCAATGTGATCAGCTTAAACGGCCACTGTTGTCTGCTAAGGACTGGGAACAGAGCAATACCCACTAGGGCTTATCGTCCCAGGTTCCGAGGAAGAGCTCCCTGACTGGTAGTATTCCTTGCTTCATACAGTCGCACCCTTTGGGGCTTGGGCACCCATTTCTTACACAAAGGTTGTGCTCTAAATCTAACTAAGAGCTGATGTAACCAAAATGAAAAGCAGATATCTCAAATATGGACTGAAGATTCATGTTGGAAAACAAAGAAGAATGAGACAAACTTTATCTTCACAGTTCTTGCTAGTTTTATTTATTTTAATTTTTAATTGGAGTATAGTGGATTTGTTGTGTTAATTTCTGCTGTACAGCAAAGTGACAGTTATACACATACATGCATTCTTTTTTTATATTATTTTCCATATGGTTTATCCCAGGATACTGAATATAGGTCCCTGTGCTATACAGTAGGACCTTGTTATTTATCCATTCTATATGTGGTAGTTTGCATCTACTAACCCCAAACTCCCAGGCCATCCCTTCCACTCCCCTCCCTACCCCCGCCTCTTTGGTAAACCACAAAGCTCTTCTCTGTTTCTGAGTCTGTTTTTGTTTTGTAGATAGGTTCGTTTGTGCTATGTTTTAAAATTCACGTGTAAGTGATATCACTTAGTGTTTGTCTATTTCCAACCTACTTCGCTTAGTATGGTAATCTCTAGTTCCATCTGGGTTGCTGCAGATGGCATTCAGTCAGTGACATCATGTCCGTAGTTTGAAATGGGCCATGACAGCTGACTTCGTTTGCACCACAGAAATAGACAAACATAGTATTAGTACTTGAGGGCTTCCCTGGTGACCTAGTGGTTAAGAATCTGCCTGCCAATGCGGGGGACGTGGGTTCAGTACCTGGTCTGGGAAGATTCCACATGCCATGGAGCAACTGAGCCTGCAATGAAGAGTAGTCCCCGCTTACCACACTCGAAAGGCTGCACGCAGCAGTGAAGACCCTGCGCAGCCAAAAATAAATAAATAGATCTTTAAAAAAAGTCAAGACTTGAGTTTTATTGATTTTTCTAGACTTAGGAAAGTAATGGCGGAAAAGGCAATGGCATCCCACTCCAGTACTCTTGCCTGGAAACTCCCATGGACGGAGGAGCCTGGTAGGCTGCAGTCCATGGGGTCGCTGAGTCGGACACGACTGAGCAACTTCACTTTCACTTTTCACTTTCATGTACTGGAGAAGGAAATGGCAACCCACTCCAGTGTTCTTGTCTGGAGAATCCCAGGGACGGGGGAGCCTGGTGGGCTGCCGTCTATGGGGTTGCACAGAGTCAGACATAACTGAAGCGACTTAGCAGCAACAGCAGGAAAGTAATGGAGAAAGTATTGATAATTCAGATTGAACTTAAAAGTACATCAAGTCTGTAGCCGTTACATTGTAAATGGAACAGAAAAATGAGGAAATATTCTTCCAGTATTTAAGAACTATTATCTAATTCAGCAAAGTTGTTCACATCACTGACAAATGAGTCGAGTTCAGACACGCCTCTTCATTGTTTCACTTTCATCTTACTTATTAATATAAACAAAAATATTAACTAACATTCAGGTTGGAATTATAGTCATTAGTTGCAAATTGCTGTTGTCTACTGGTATGGGAATTAAGCAAAAATCAGTTTTTTCTCATCCTCTTCACTGCTTTGACTCTGTCCTTTTTTCCCTGTACTCCAGTTAGTGCATTAATGGAATATGAGGCTTTGTTACTCTCGTGTTCTCTCTCTCTTTAGTTTTTATACTTTCTGAGTGATTTCTTCAACTTCATCTCCCTTCTATTGAATTTTTATTTTTTCTTTTATTATTTATTATTACTATTTTTTTTAACTTTACAATATTGTATTGGTTTGGCCATACATCAACATGAATCCGCCACGGGTATACACGTGTTTCCCATCCTGAACCCCTCTCCCTCCTCCCTCCCCGTACCATCCCTCTGGGTCATCCCAGTGCACCAGCCTCGAGGCTCCTGTATCGTGCATCGAACCTGGATTGGCAATTCATTTCATATATGATATTATACATGTTTCAATGCCATTCTCCCAAATCATCCCACCCGCTCCCTCTCCCACAGAGTCCAAAAGACTGTTCTATACATCTGTGTCTCTTTTGCTCTCTCACATACAGGGTTATCATTACCATCTTTTTAAATTCCATATATACGCATTAGTATACTGTATTGGTGTTTTTCTTTCTGGCTTACTTCACTCTGTATAATAGGCTCCAGTTTCATCCACCTCATTAGAACTGATTCAAATGTGTTCTTTTTAATGGCTGAGTAATACTCCATTGTTTATATGTACCACAGCTTTCTTATCCATTCATCTGCTGATGAACATCTAGGTTGCTTCCATGTCCTGGCTATTATAAACAGTGCTGTGATGAACATTGGGGTACACGTGTCTCTTTCAATTCTGGTTTCCTTGGTTTGTAGGCCCAGCAGTGGGATTGCTAGGTCATAAGGCTGTTCTATTTCCAGTTTTTTAAGGAATCTCCACACTGTTCTCCAGAATTTTTAAAATTTAATGATCATTTTAAATTGCCAAGATTTCTTTCTTGTTCTCTACTTCTACCACATTTGCAGCATCCTTTTCTTGTTTTAGAGGTGTGATTTTGATTTTTCAGAAAGTTCTGAATATGCAAACGGGCATTCTTTTAATTTGTCCCCCATTCTCTGAATTATTTGTCTCTTGTTGGATTGACTTCTCTGTTTAGTTTAGTCCTTCTGTTTTCCTGTTACAGTCTCTTCTCCAGTCTCTAGCGGTCCTCGGTTGCTCATTTATATTTAAAAATGAGGCAACAGAAAAGCCTGTTACTTGGGAGCTTGGCTATGTGAATGAACTTGTTGAATGACAGTCTTTGTCTTCAGGTGAGCAACTGAAGATCAGCCAGTTCGAAATGCAGGGATCCTGCATTGTTATCTTCTTGTCTCCAGGCAGGTTAATCATTTTCCTTAGAGAAGTAGCTCCCTTTCTAACCTTGAGGTTAAACAGTAGGCAGTCTGGTATTCTATTACCAGGGGCAGGCAGGGTGATGGTTCTACATGCAGACTCCTGTTTTCTGCCACACTTCATTTTTGCCCTCTTGTGCTATGCTTAGTCACGTCCAGCTCTTTGCAGCCCCATGGACTGTAGCCCACCAGGCTCCTCTGTCCATGGGGTTTCCCAGGCAAGAATACCGGAGTGGGGTGCCATTTCTTATTTTAGGGGGTCTCCCCAACCCAGGGATCGAACCCGTGTCTCTTGAATCTCTTGCATTAACAGGCAGATTCTTTACCACTAGCTGCGCTTGAAATCTCTCAGTTTCTCCAGACAAGTCAGTTGCCTCCTCGTTGCAGGCCACATGGGTATGTCAAGAAACAGTTTCCTACATCCTGTTTCATCAGTTACTGCTCTATTTCCTGGTTTTTATCTACAGAAATTTCTGGAAATTCTCATCACTTCATGGCCTTCTTCATGTTCACTACCTTGAAACAAAAAGTTCAATTCATTTTTAACACTGTTTTAGACTTCATGCATAAGGCTGTTTCCTTTGGGACGGGTAAGAAGAGTTATGGGTATAGGAGTGTTGTCATATATTTTTTAAAGACCTGAGCTAATATTACTGTAAGTATTGGTTCATGAAATCCCTCTCTCTTGTTTTCTTAAATGTATTTATTTCCATTCCTCACTTCTCTTCCTCTCCTTCCATCAGGCAGTCATTTTACTGTGGTATATTACCATAAAATAACAATGTATGTCTCCCAGTAAAATATGTTTTATTATTCTTTGTGAACTTATTTTTAATCTATACAAATGACGTTGTGTTGAAGATCTTATTCTCATTTTTACTTTTTTTGGTCAGCTCAAGCTTATTAATTATATTTTCAGAAATGCTTACATTGCTATCATTTTTTATCTGCTTGATCTATCAGTTAAAATCTCTAACTATAGTTATTTATGTATCTATTTCTGTTAGTTTAATATATATTTGAGACTGTTTTAAGATCTTATTCTCATTTTTACTTTTTTTGGTCAGCTCAAGCTTATTAATTATATTTTCAGAAATGCTTACATTGCTATCATTTTTTATCTGCTTGATCTATCAGTTAAAATCTCTAACTATAGTTATTTATGTATCTATTTCTGTTAGTTTAATATATATTTGAGACTGTTTTATGAAGTGTTTATATGTGAATCGTTCTATCATTTTGTATTTGTTGATATGTCATTCCTTACTAATTTTAATTCCATTTTTATTTGAATTTTTATTTTGTCAGATATTAAAATTGCTGCCTCAGGTTTCCTTTGAACTTCCTTGGTGGCTCAGACGGTAAAGCGTCTGTCTAAAATGCGGGAGACCCGGGTTCTATCCCTGGGCTGGGAAGATCCCCTGGAGAAGGAAAAGGCAATGCACTCCAGGGCTATTGCCTGGAAAATCCCATGGACAGAGGAGCCTGGTAGGCTACAATCCATGGGGTCGCAAAGAGTCGGACAGGACTGAGCAATTTCAATTTCACTTTCACTTTCAGGTTTCCTTTAAATTTTTATTTTTGCCTAGTATATCTTTTTCTATCCTTCTAACTTTTCTGTGCCTTTCTGTTTTTGTTTGTTTGTTTGTTTCTCAAGAAATGATCATTTATTTCTCTTGTTCTTTCCCTTCCCACTGTGTGACATGTTTGAATCAGCTTCTAGATATTTAGGAAGGGCTTAAAGCTGGGGGGTGGGGGAATGATTTATCAGAGTAAATTCACTGTGCTGACCTCTGCTATTCCTGGCCTTTGTCTGATAACCATAGGATGTTTTCAAAATTGTATGAGCAAAACACTAACAAAGAGATCATGCCCGTTTGGATTCAAGTTGAAAGACGGTTTTCTGTGTAAAATGTGTATTTTATATATGATGTCTTTCTTTTAATCCTCTCTGTTTTTGAATTAGTAACTATGATGGCTAATTCATGTGTCAACTTTGATTGGGCCACAGAGTGCCCAGATGCTGACCAAACATTATTCTGAATGTGTCTATGAGGGTTTCTTTCAAAGAAGATTAATATTCGACTCAGTAGACTGAGTAAAGCAGATTGCCCTCTGTGAGTGGGTCTCATTCAATCAACCCTCCAGAAAGTGAGAGGGAATTTCCTTCTGTTTGACTATCTTAAGCTAGAATTATTTTCCCCCTGCCTTTGGACTGGAACTGAAATACTGTCTTTTCTTGGGTCTCATAACTACTGAATCTGTTCTAGAGCTACACCATTGGTTCTCCTGGGTTCTTGGACCACTGGCTGTAGATCTAGGGACTTGTCAGCCTCCAAAATCACATGAACCAAGTCCTTACAATCAATCTGTCTATATAGCATCTACCTGTCTGACTTCCCTGGTGGCTCAGATGATAAAGAATCTGCCTGCAATACAGGAGACCCAGGTTCAGTCCCTGGATCTGGAAGATCCCCCGGAGAAGGAAATGGCAACCCACTCCATTATTTTTGCTTGGAAAATTCCATGGACAGAGAGAGCTGGTGGGCTACAGTCCATAGGGTCACAAAGAGTCAGAGATGACTGAGCGACTAACACACACAGCTGTCTGTCTGACGTATTTATTCTGTTTCTCTGGCAAACTCTAACACAGTAACTTTACCATTTACATCTACCTTAATTAATATTACATTAGGATTTGTTTCTTTCCTGGCATTTCTACTATTATTTTTAATTTTTTTCTTCTTTCCTGCTTTCCTTTGAGTGGAAAAAATTTTCTTCTCATGAAGCAAGTATATCCTACAGACTACCTCTCTAGTCCATGTTTTATCAATAGAATGCTTCCTGATTTTTAATATCCAAATGTTATAGTACATAAAAATATAACAATACAACTTTAGGGGGCTGATGTTCATGTAGGAAAAAAGATTGTATTTACATTCCCTAAATTCAGTACAATATTTTTTAACATGGAAGGAAGTAGCGAGTTGCGTTCCCAATAAGTAAGATGTCCAAATCATGTGTAGACATTTTGAAAAGTACACTAAGTGCCAAGTAAGGGTACATGTGTTCCAGATGTTGCAGAAATAGAATAGGAAACACAAATTTCAAAGCTGTAAAATGTATGTTGGAGTGTGAGACCTATTAGAGAGGAGAGAGGTCATTTCAGGCAAGACACACAACCAGCAGAGCTGAAGAAACGCATGAGGTCATCCTGGACACAGGATAAAGCTCAGGCTGCAGACAACGGCAGAAAGAAGTGTAAAAGTCTACATTCTGAACCACTGGCCTCACGCCCAAGCTTGGCTCTCATAGCACTGAACGTTGGGCTTTTTCCTATCACAGTTCCACCCCAGAAGGTTCTGGAAGATTACCCTCCAGAGAAGGTGATCAGCCACAAAGAAGAAATTTCAGACACTTTAATTGGGGAGGGTTGCCAAAAAGAGGATGGGACCCTGTTCAATTACCCTTCAGAAAATATCATCAGAACAATCCTCAGTCACTCAGAGCTTCCGATCAGTATTTATCAAAATGATCATATGGCTTTTCACCTTTCATTTGTTACAATAGAACTCTTTTAACCAACTTATCTTTAACTGACTAATACTCACCTTCTCTCAGGAAAAACTCTTGACAAATGTTTATAGTATATTGTCTGCTCATGGCTAATAGGCTACTTTCTAATATAATCACATACTTCTGTTGCTACAAATTGAGTTGTTTGCTTGTTTTCTGTCCCCAAATTGCCTTTTGCCACCTGTGCTTATTAGATTAAATATTTGATTTAATAAAAATATTTCATAATTTGGCAAGATATAAGTATGAAACAGAAGAGCTATTGATATTGTTTGGAGTAGGTAGAACTCTAAAGATTTTTTTCTCCAAGATTCTCATCCCCTGATATTCAAACACTAATCTGGCTGGTACTATTTTATAGGGGCTTCACAGATGGAATTAAGATTATTAATCAGCTAACCTTAGAGTAGGGAGGTAGGGACTTCCCTGATGGTTCAGTGACTAAGACTCCATGCTCCTAATGCAGGCGGCCCAGGTTAAATCCCTGCTCAGGGAACTAGATCACACAAGTACAAGTTTGCATGCTGCAACAAAGGTTGAAGATCCCATATGCCACAATTAAGATCTGACACAGCGAAATAAATAAAATTTTTTTTTAAATAAGGAGGTTATCTTGGATTTTCCAGATGGCCCAAGGTAATCTCTACTGCTAAGCTGCTAAGTCGCTTCAGTCGTGTCCGACTCTGTGCGACCCCATAGACGGCAGCCCACCAGGNAATTAAGATCTGACACAGCGAAATAAATAAAATTTTTTTTTAAATAAGGAGGTTATCTTGGATTTTCCAGATGGCCCAAGGTAATCTCTACTGCTAAGCTGCTAAGTCGCTTCAGTCGTGTCCGACTCTGTGCGACCCCATAGACGGCAGCCCACCAGGCTCCTCCGTCCCTGGGACTCTCCAGGCAAGGACATTGGAGTGGGTTGCCATTTCCTTCTCCAATACGTGAAAGTGGAAAGTGAAAGGGAAGTCACCCAGTTGTGTTCGACTCCCAGCGATCCCACAGACTGCAGCCCGTCAGGCTCCTCCGTCCGTGGGAGTTTCCAGGCAAGAGTACTGGAGTGGGTTGCCAGTGCCTTCTCCAAAAGTAATCTCATGAACCCCTAAAAGCAGAAGAGATGAGGTAAAAGAGGAGAGCAGAAAGACTGTAAGTGTGAGAAGAAGCCCTCACTATTGCTGGCTTTAGGACTGAGAAGAGACGTTGAGAGCCAGGGATGCGGGCAGCCTCTAGAAGATGAAAATGACCCCAGTCAACAGACCACCAGGAAACAGGACTTCAGTCCTACAACCTCACAGAAGTAAATTCTGCCAATAACACAAACAATTCTGGAAGTGATTCACCTGTAAGAGCCTCCAGTAGGGAATGAAGATCTGCCAATACTTCGATTTCAGCCTTGTGGGGCCCTGAGCAGAGCTTAGTGGGCTCTGGCCAGAGACGTATGAGACAGTAAGTGGGCCTTGTGTAAAGCAACCCCGGGGGGCGTAATTTGTTTCAGCAGCAATAGGAACTAATACACTATTGATAACTAAATGTATTACCTTGAAAAGGTAAGTTGGTGAGATGAGATGCTGAAAAAAGTTAGCTTTGAATGTGATATGACCATGACAATTGTGGAAGACTGGACAGTTCAGTTCAGTTGCTCAGTCGTGTCTGGCTCTTTGTGACCCCATGGACTGCAGCTTAGAAGACTGGACAGAAGATTGTGAAGTCCTGCAGAATAATACATTAGATCTGCTTCACAAATGCCCTTTATGCTTTGTTCCACTTTAATAGCACCCAAATTAGAATTTGAGGGCAATAAGTGATGTGTATGGCTTACGTTGGAGAAGGCAATGGCAACCCACTCCAGTACTCTTGCCTGGAAAATCCCATGGATGGAGGAGCCTGGTGGGCTGCAGTCCATGGGGTTGCTAAGAGTCGGACACGACTGAGCGACTTCACTTTCACTTTTTACTTTCATGCATTGGAGAAGGAAATGGCAACCCACTCCAGTGTTCTTTCCTGGAGAATCCCAGGGACTGGGGGGCCTAGTGGGCTGCTGTCTATGGGGTTGCACAGAGTCGGACACGACTGAAGTGACTTAGCAGCAGCAGCAGCAGCATGGCTTATGTAGGAAGGACAACTCAGAAATCCAGTGATCTATACTAAAAGAAAAAGACTTACTCTACATGTAAAGACTGATGTTAAATATATGCAGTTTGATTAGCAGAAAAGATGATGCTGTTAAAGTGCTGCCCTCGATGTGCCCGCAAATTTGGAAAACTCAGCAGTGGCCACAGGACTGGAAAAGGTCAGTTTTCATTCCAATCCCAAAGAAAGGCATTAAAAGAAAAAGACTTACTCTACATGTAAAGACTGATGTTAAATATATGCAGTTTGATTAGCAGAAAAGATGATGCTGTTAAAGTGCTGCCCTCGATGTGCCCGCAAATTTGGAAAACTCAGCAGTGGCCACAGGACTGGAAAAGGTCAGTTTTCATTCCAATCCCAAAGAAAGGCAATGCCAAAGAATCTTCTCATCTCACATGCTAGCAAAGTAATGCTCAAAATTCTCCAAGCTAGGCTTTAACAGTACGTGAACCAAGAACTTCCAAATGTTCAAACTGGATTTCGAAAAGGCAGAGGAACCAGAGATCAAATCGCTGACATCTGCTGGATCCTTGAAAAAGCAAGAGAGTTACAGAAAAACATCTACTTCTGCCTTATTGACTATACTAAAATTTTTGACTGTGTGGATCACAACCAATTTGAAAAATCCTTGAAGAGATTGGAATACTAGACCACCTTACCTGCCCTCTAAGGACTCTGTAGGCAGGTCAAGAAGCAACAGTTAGAACTGGACATGGAACAACAGACTTGTTCCAAATTGAGAAAGGAATATGTCAAGGCTGTATATTGTTACCTTGCTTATTTAACTTATATGCAGAGTACATCATGAGAAATACTGGAGTGGATGAAGCACAAGCTGGAATCAAGTTTGCAAGGATAAATATCAATAACTTCAGATATACCCAGATGACACTAACTTTATGGCAGAAAGTAAAGAAGAACTAAAGAGCCTCTTGATGAAAGTGAAAGAGGAGAGTGAAAAAAACGGGCTTAAAACTCAACATTCAAAAAACTAAGATCATGGCATCCAGTCCCATCACTTTGTGGCAAATAGATGGGGAAACAATGGAAACACTGAGAAACTTTATATTCTTGGGCTCCAAAATCACTGCAGATGATGACTGCAGCCATGAAGTTAAAAAATGCTTGCTCCTTGGAAGAAAAGCTATGACAAGCCTAGACAGCATGTTTAAAAAGCAGAGACATTACTTTGCTGACAAGGGTCCATCTAGTCAAAGCTATGGTTTTTCCAGTAGTCACGTATGGATGTGAGAGTTGGACCATAAAGAAAGCTGAGCACTGAAGAATTGATGCTTCTGAACTGTGGTGTTGGAGAAAACTCTTGAGGGTCCCTTGGACTGCAAGGAGATCCAACCAGTCAATCCTAAAGGAAATCAGTCCTGAATATTCATTGGAAGGACTGAGGCTGAAGCTGAAATTCTAATACTTTGGCCACCTGATGTGAAGAACTGACTCACTGGAAAAGATCCTGATGCTGGGAAAGATTTAAGGTGGGAGAAGGGGACAACAGAGGATGAGAGGGTTGGATGGCATCACCGACTCGATGGACATGAGTTTAAGCAAGCCCCAGGAGTTGATGATGGACAGGGAAGCCCAGTGTGCTGCAGTCCATGGGGTGGCAACGAGTTGGACATGACTGAATGTCTGAAGTGAACTGAACTGATCTCATGTATATGTGTTAAGTTAAAGCAAAATGGATAAGGTGTCTATATGTCATTTTTTAAAGATTCCATGCTCTAAGCAAAATTTTAAATTGACAGACAAATTCTGACTGCCACTGATAAGAGAACTTCTCCTGTAAGCCAATGACTCATCAACTGCTTTCCTAAAGTTCTAGGCTTCTGTTGTTACTGGCTATACTGCTGCTGCTGCTGCTAAGTCGCTTCAGTTGTGTCTGACTCTGTGCGGTCCCATAGACAGCAGCCCACCAGGTTCCCCTGTCCCTGGGATTCTCCAGGCAAGAATACTGGAGTGGATTGCCATTTCCTTCTCCAAGGCATGAAAGCAAAAAGTGAAAGTGAAGTCGCTCAGTCATGTCCGACTCCTAGTGACCCAGTGCATTGCAGCCTACCAGGCTCCTCCATCCATGGGATTTTCCAGGCAAGAGTACTGGAGTGGGTTGCCATTGCCTTCTCCACTGGCTATACTAGGTGTGTGTAATGATGTCTTTCAGTATGAACTCTCTGCAGAATGATACCTGTTATCCTGGTGGGGGGAGGAGGGAGCAGAGGGGGTGCTTTTCTTCCCTGTGGCTCCGTCTGCAGGTCCCTGTGCTGTAAGTGTGAGATAGTTTCATTGGATGCCATGAATTTTCACCAGAATTTTCAGTTGCCGAATTGGATAGGACCTGAAGTAATTTCCCCACTGCACAGTCCTTGAATTACTGAGGTGACACGTTCCTGGCTTCAGCATTTCAGGTTTTTACTGTCTCTGGGACTGCAAACTGAAATGCTTTTGGGATGAGGCGGGTAACCTAAATAAGAAAACCAGGAGAGAGAGAGCAACATGAACGGGTGTAAGTAACAGGGAATGGGAAGTCCAGCGACAAACCAAAGTGAGTGCTAAAAAAGGAGTAAAGTGCCTGTTCTGACTGTGTTGTTGTTGTTCCTTTGCTAAGATGTGTCCGACTCTGCAACCCCATGGGCTGCAGCACACCAGGCTCCTCTGTCCTTCACTATCTCCCAGCGTTTGCTCAAACTCATGTCCATTTGAGTCAGTGTTAGTGACTGTTGATGCTAATTTCATGCCCACTACCAGTTGCCTTTTATATCTCCTTTTTAATTTTCATTTTCCATGGGCATTTTACATACAAAAGTATAAACAATTTTGTGAAGGACTAAAAGGTATATTAAGTAGTTTTTTAANCTTCTGCCTTATTGACTATACTAAAATTTTTGACTGTGTGGATCACAACCAATTTGAAAAATCCTTGAAGAGATTGGAATACTAGACCACCTTACCTGCCCTCTAAGGACTCTGTAGGCAGGTCAAGAAGCAACAGTTAGAACTGGACATGGAACAACAGACTTGTTCCAAATTGAGAAAGGAATATGTCAAGGCTGTATATTGTTACCTTGCTTATTTAACTTATATGCAGAGTACATCATGAGAAATACTGGAGTGGATGAAGCACAAGCTGGAATCAAGTTTGCAAGGATAAATATCAATAACTTCAGATATACCCAGATGACACTAACTTTATGGCAGAAAGTAAAGAAGAACTAAAGAGCCTCTTGATGAAAGTGAAAGAGGAGAGTGAAAAAAACGGGCTTAAAACTCAACATTCAAAAAACTAAGATCATGGCATCCAGTCCCATCACTTTGTGGCAAATAGATGGGGAAACAATGGAAACACTGAGAAACTTTATATTCTTGGGCTCCAAAATCACTGCAGATGATGACTGCAGCCATGAAGTTAAAAAATGCTTGCTCCTTGGAAGAAAAGCTATGACAAGCCTAGACAGCATGTTTAAAAAGCAGAGACATTACTTTGCTGACAAGGGTCCATCTAGTCAAAGCTATGGTTTTTCCAGTAGTCACGTATGGATGTGAGAGTTGGACCATAAAGAAAGCTGAGCACTGAAGAATTGATGCTTCTGAACTGTGGTGTTGGAGAAAACTCTTGAGGGTCCCTTGGACTGCAAGGAGATCCAACCAGTCAATCCTAAAGGAAATCAGTCCTGAATATTCATTGGAAGGACTGAGGCTGAAGCTGAAATTCTAATACTTTGGCCACCTGATGTGAAGAACTGACTCACTGGAAAAGATCCTGATGCTGGGAAAGATTTAAGGTGGGAGAAGGGGACAACAGAGGATGAGAGGGTTGGATGGCATCACCGACTCGATGGACATGAGTTTAAGCAAGCCCCAGGAGTTGATGATGGACAGGGAAGCCCAGTGTGCTGCAGTCCATGGGGTGGCAACGAGTTGGACATGACTGAATGTCTGAAGTGAACTGAACTGATCTCATGTATATGTGTTAAGTTAAAGCAAAATGGATAAGGTGTCTATATGTCATTTTTTAAAGATTCCATGCTCTAAGCAAAATTTTAAATTGACAGACAAATTCTGACTGCCACTGATAAGAGAACTTCTCCTGTAAGCCAATGACTCATCAACTGCTTTCCTAAAGTTCTAGGCTTCTGTTGTTACTGGCTATACTGCTGCTGCTGCTGCTAAGTCGCTTCAGTTGTGTCTGACTCTGTGCGGTCCCATAGACAGCAGCCCACCAGGTTCCCCTGTCCCTGGGATTCTCCAGGCAAGAATACTGGAGTGGATTGCCATTTCCTTCTCCAAGGCATGAAAGCAAAAAGTGAAAGTGAAGTCGCTCAGTCATGTCCGACTCCTAGTGACCCAGTGCATTGCAGCCTACCAGGCTCCTCCATCCATGGGATTTTCCAGGCAAGAGTNACCAGGTTCCCCTGTCCCTGGGATTCTCCAGGCAAGAATACTGGAGTGGATTGCCATTTCCTTCTCCAAGGCATGAAAGCAAAAAGTGAAAGTGAAGTCGCTCAGTCATGTCCGACTCCTAGTGACCCAGTGCATTGCAGCCTACCAGGCTCCTCCATCCATGGGATTTTCCAGGCAAGAGTACTGGAGTGGGTTGCCATTGCCTTCTCCACTGGCTATACTAGGTGTGTGTAATGATGTCTTTCAGTATGAACTCTCTGCAGAATGATACCTGTTATCCTGGTGGGGGGAGGAGGGAGCAGAGGGGGTGCTTTTCTTCCCTGTGGCTCCGTCTGCAGGTCCCTGTGCTGTAAGTGTGAGATAGTTTCATTGGATGCCATGAATTTTCACCAGAATTTTCAGTTGCCGAATTGGATAGGACCTGAAGTAATTTCCCCACTGCACAGTCCTTGAATTACTGAGGTGACACGTTCCTGGCTTCAGCATTTCAGGTTTTTACTGTCTCTGGGACTGCAAACTGAAATGCTTTTGGGATGAGGCGGGTAACCTAAATAAGAAAACCAGGAGAGAGAGAGCAACATGAACGGGTGTAAGTAACAGGGAATGGGAAGTCCAGCGACAAACCAAAGTGAGTGCTAAAAAAGGAGTAAAGTGCCTGTTCTGACTGTGTTGTTGTTGTTCCTTTGCTAAGATGTGTCCGACTCTGCAACCCCATGGGCTGCAGCACACCAGGCTCCTCTGTCCTTCACTATCTCCCAGCGTTTGCTCAAACTCATGTCCATTTGAGTCAGTGTTAGTGACTGTTGATGCTAATTTCATGCCCACTACCAGTTGCCTTTTATATCTCCTTTTTAATTTTCATTTTCCATGGGCATTTTACATACAAAAGTATAAACAATTTTGTGAAGGACTAAAAGGTATATTAAGTAGTTTTTTAAAGTAAAGTTGTATTTTGTAATATAGCAGAACATTTCCCCCAACATTTTAGTAAATAACTAATATGCTATTTTGTCTCTATACTGTACTGTCATACAGAGAAGGAACTAGAGTGTCTGAGAGGACTTACACATTTTTGTAGAGAGAAAGTTGAGAAAAGGAAAGATAAGGGGAAATTGAAGAAGGTAGAAATAAAAATTAAGAAACAAGAGCAAAATAAGAATTTTGAGAGGCAATTAGAAAAAAGCCTGGGAGGGGGGTTCAGGATGGGGAACACGTGTACACCCGTGGCGGATTCATGTTGATGTATGGCAAAGCCAATATAATATTGTAAAGTAATTAGCCTCCAATTAAAATAAATAAATTTATATTTTTAAAAGCCTTTGAAATATGAAATAGGCTTCCACAATGGCTCAGCAGGTAAAGAATCTGCCTGCAGATTCATGTTGATGTATGGCAAAACCAATACAGTACTGTAAAGTAAAATAAAGTCAAAGAAGGAGATACAGGAGGCACAGATTTGATCTTTGGGTCAGAAAGATCCTTTGGAGGAGGGCATGGCAACCCACTCCAATATTCTTGCCTGAAAAAATCTCATGTACAGAGGAGCCTGGTGGGCTACAGTCCCAAGGGTCTCAAAGAGTCAGATAAAACTGAGTGACTAAGCACACACACAATTTGAAAGAGAAAAGAGGCCTTTGACATTTGTTTTCACTAACTTGGAAATGCAGTTTTCTAGACTGTAGGTACACAGTTGCTCAAAAGTAAGTTCAAATTATATTCAATGACTTTTTAAATACTGTTTTATACCCTGCAGAGGGTCATGAAAAATTTCCATGTGCTTTTGAAGAATTCTTAAGAGATTCTTTTCTAATCATTGATGAGAAATTAATTTTAAATGACTTCTGAATCCCTTTGAGGAAAAGCTGAATATATTCTTTAGCACAGCTCAATTGCATTAGAACATTAGCACAGAGATTTTTGGCAGAGTAAAAATCTAGTGTGTTTTGACTACTTCAATGTTAAAAGTTTTAGGGTGAGGTTTCATTTTGTTTTACAAAGTCTCCCAAACTCCAACTAAAGCAAAGCAAATAGGCCAGCAGTATAAAATTGGGTACTAGTTATATATCTTTTTTAATGAAACCTACTGTAAATAGATAATTGTATAAGAAAATTACAGAATTGTAGTGTCGATAAGAAATTTAAAACTATGTAACTAACTTTCTGAAATATATAAGAACCAAAAGTCCAGAAAGAGTTCAGTTTCATAGTTCAAAGCAAACAATAACCGAAAGATCTAAAAATTAATTCACTTATTACATTATGTTTTGGGGAGTTACTGAATTTTCTGAAGATTAAAGATATTGAAACAAGTATTTCAGGCGCTGTCTTGTGATGTTATGTCCTTTGAAGCAGGATGTGATTAGGAGGGATTTTTTTTTTTTTTTTCACTAATAGGAAACAGAGGCAGGAATATCTAGAAAGACATTAGAATTATTGCAAATTGGCAACTTATTCCTGAATTGATTATTAATATTGAGGATAAAAATACTTGATAGTGTAATCTTATACCAAGGTGAAAATGAAATGTTGCTCATAGTGGGGGATTTTAGATTTTGACATTTTGTAACGTGTGCATTTAAAAAAGACTGTTTCACCATAAGTATTGGGTTGCTGAGGACTTATTTTAGGCAGTCAGCCAGGACAGGAAATAAAAGATTAGAGTCATGTCAACGTCAAATGCCTACAGGGGCCAGGCAGAGGACACAGTAAATGAGGGTGACCTGGTGTGAGGACAAGGGGGCCTCTGGAGAGGGACCACCTTGGAGTGTGTGTTTCATCTGCAGGAGGCAGCTGTTGACATCTGGGAAAGCAGGTGACAGGATCTTCAAAAATTTTTTAATGATTTTAGATATTTGGATTTTATGTGACATCTCTTGATATTTAACTCAGCAAATAATGTCATCGATAATCAAGCCCCTGGGTAACAAAATGTCAAATAGGAAAAATGAACAACTCAAGGGGTAGGTGGACCACATATGACCTAGTATATATCTGTTGTTTAATAATAAGGGGGCGGAGATCAAGCATGAAGCTGGTCATTTAACCAAACACAAACCTGCAGAAGATTGTGTGAATAAAGTCATGTTTTTACTTAGGCTTCCTTGAACAATTTGAACATGGAGCGAAATCTCAGCATTTGTGAATTTGATTTCCTGTTTCAAATACTTGGATTTTAGGAGATGGCTCCAGCCTCTTTCTCTGAGTTATGATCCTGCTTTTCCTGCATTTCCACTCACAGTAGAAGAGAGGGGAATGGACCTACAGAGATACTGTGACTCACTGCAGGAACATCCTCTCACAGCGCCTTTGAATACAAAGTTACAAAAGGGAAAGTTTTCAAGGACCTCTAGCTGAGTTGTTAAATACAGTACTTGAAATATATAGCAGGGATGCTCTAATCCTGGGCTTCGCAGGTGGTGCTAGTGGTAGAGAAACCCCTGCCAATACAAGGCACAGAGACGCGAGATTGATCCCTGGGTCAGGAAGATCCCCTGGAGGAGGGCATGGCAACCTACTCCAGTATTCCTGCCTGGAGAATTCCACGGGCAGAGGAGCCTGGCGGGCTACAGCCCAGAGGGTTGCAAAGAGCTGGACACTACTGAAGCGAGTTAGCGCACATACAGTAACCATAACAACATTGCATTAAGAAGTTGAGTTCTTTGCACTTTCTGAATTTTAAACATATATTATTCTAAAATCAGAAATAAATGGTTATTTTTAAAGTGTAATCGGTAGACATACACACTATCCAAGCACATAAAGTACGTAGAATCCAAGCATTAAGTATGTAAACAGCTTAGAGAAACAGTTTTCCTGGACACTCTGGCCACTAAATGTTTATCCCACCCTTAACCCCTGAGCTTCTCAGGTTTCCTGAATTCCACTGACCTTGGTCTCTTTACAGACCCACTCTGGATGCCTTAGTCATCTGAGAACAAGTTTCCTCTCATCTTGGGCCTGGATTTCTCCATGAGCTCTGGCCAGTGTGGGTGGGACATTCCTTTAAGATCTGCCCTAGTGGAATTGCCTGTATCCTCTCTGAGACCACTGTGCATTTTCTTCTCTTCTGATATAAGAATCATTCATTCAGTTTCTGTTATTACCCTGGTTACTCTTCAGTTTTTAGTTTAGCCTATGTAATTTGGCAAAGTCTGAGTTCATAAACATTGCCACATCTTTCTCGCTGTCTTGACTCTGACCATTCTGTCCCCAGCTTACTCACTGCCTGATGTTTTAGTCTCACTTTTTTATACTCCCCAAGTAGTTGCTATTATCGTTCTTAGTTTTTTCTTAATACTTATTTATTATTTCGTTGGCTGCCTTGGGTCTTGGTTGTGGCGTGCAGGGTCTTCGCTGCTGTGCATGGACCCTAGCCGTGGCTCACAGGCTCGGTAGTTACGCTGCGCTGGCTTAGCTGGTCCCGGCATGTGGGATCTCAGCCCCCTGACCAGGGATGCAACCCGGGTCCCCTCCACTGCAAGATGGATTCTTCACTTCTGGACCACAGGGAAGCTCCTATTGTTCTTATATGATCTATACAATCATATACAATTTGATTGTTTGGATTTTCCCCTGTTTACTACTTTTTTTGTTCACTATTACTTAAACATTTTTTTGCAATTTACTTATTTTTAATTGGAGGAAAATTGCTTTACAATATTGTGATGGTAACATGAATTGGCCATAGATATGTATATGTCCCCTCCCTTTTAAACCTCCTTCCCACCTCCCACCCCATTCCACCCATCTAGGTTGTCACAGAGCACTGGATTTGAGCTCTTTACATCATACAGTAAATTTCCACTGGCTGTCTAATTTTACATAGGCTAATGGATATGTTTCAGTACTACTTGCTCAGTTCATCCCATACTCTCTTCCTCCCCCAGCCTCTGTGTGCACAAGTCTGTTCTCTCTGTCTGTGTCTCTATTGCTGCCCTGCAGATGGGCTCATCAGTACTATCTCTATAGATTCTATATACATGCATTAATATATGATATTGGTCTTTCTCTTTCTGACTTACTTCACTCTGTATAATAGGCTCTAGGTTCATCCACCTTATTAGAACTGAGTCAAATGCATTCCTTTTTATGGCTGAGTAATATCCTATCGTGTATACGTACCACAAATTCTAGGTTCATCCACCTTATTAGAACTGAGTCAAATGCATTCCTTTTTATGGCTGAGTAATATCCTATCGTGTATACGTACCACAAATTCTTTATCCGTCCATCTGTCGATGGCTATCTAGGTTGTTTCCGTATCCTAGTATTGTAAATAGTGCTGCGATGAACACTGGGGTACGTGTGTCCTTTCCAATTATGGGTTTCTCGGGGTATATGCCCGGTAGTGGGATTCCTAGGTCATATGGTAGTCTTATCCCTAGTTTTTAAAGGACTCTCCATACCGTTCTCCATAGTGGCTGTATCAATTTGCATTCCAAACAATAGTACAAGAGGGTTCCCTTTTCTTCACACCCTCTGCAGCAATTATTGTTTGTAGATTTTTGTTGATCCGTGTGAGTTGATATCTCACTGTAGTTATGATTTGCATTTCTCTAATAATGAGTGATGTTGAATATCTTTTCGTGTGTTTACTAGTGATTTGTATGTCTTCTTTGGAGAAATGTCTATTTAGGTCTTCTGCCCACGTTTTGATTGGGTTGTTTGTTTTTCTGGTATTGAGCTGAGTGAGCTGCTTATATATTTTGAAGATTAATCCTTTGTCAGTTGTTTATTTGCTATTATTTTCTCCCATTCTGGGGGTTATTTTTTCACCTCATTTATAGTTTTCTTCACTGTGCAAAAACTTTTAAGTTTAATTAGGTCCCATTTGTTTATTTTTGTTTTTATTTCCACTACTCTGGGAGGTGGGTCATAGAGGATCTTGCTGTGATTTAGGTCAAAGAGTGTTCTGCCTATGTTTTCCTCTAAGAGTTTTATAGTTTCTGGTCTTACATTTAGGTCTTTAATCCATTTTGAGTTTATCTTTGTGTATGGTGTTAGGAAGTGTTCTACTTTCATTCTTTCACACATAGCTGTCCAGTTTTCCCAGCACCACTTATTGAAGAGACTCTCATTTCTCCATTTTATATTCTTGCCTCCTTTGTCAAAGATAAGGTGCCCGTAGGTGCGTGGGTTTATCTCTGGGCTTTCTGTCTTGTTCCACTGGTCTATGTTTCTGTCTTTGTGCCAGTACCATACTGTCTTGATGACTATAGCTTTGTAGTATAGTCTGAAGTCTGGAAGGTTGATTCTTTTTTCTCAGAATTGCTTTGGCTATTCAAGGTCTTTTGTGTTTCCATACAAATTGTGAAACTTTTGTCATTGGTAGCTTGGTAGGGCTATCCTTGAACCTGTAGATTGCTTTGGGCTGGATAGTCATTTTCACGGTGTTGCTTCTTCCAGTCCAGGAACATGGTGTATCTCTCTCCACCTGTCTATGCTGTCTGTGGTTTCTTTCATCAGTGTCTTACAGTTTTTTGTATACAGATCTTTTGTCTCTTTAAGTAGGCTTATTCCTAAGTATTTCATTCTTTTTGTTGCACTGGTGAATGGGATTGTTTCCTTAATTTTTCTTTCTGATATTTCATTGTTAGTGTATAAGAATGTGAGGGATTTCTGTGTATTAATATTATATCCTGGGATTTTGCTATATTCATTGATTAGCTCTAGTCATTTTCTGGCGGCATATTTAGGGCTTTCTATTCGATGGCATCACTGACTCGATGGATGCGAGTCTGGTTGAACTCCAGGAGTTGGTGATGGACAGGGAGGCCTGGCGTGCTGCGATTCATGGGGTCGCAAAGAGTTGGACAGGACTGAGTGACTGAACTGAACTGACTGAACTGATGTCATGTCATGTCAAACTGTATCATGCCATCTGCAAACAGTGAGAGTTTTACTTCTTCTTTTCCAATCTGGATTTCTTTTATTTCTTTTTCTTCTCTGATTGCTATGCTAGGACTTTCAAAACTATGTTGAATAATATAGAGTGGGCACCCTTGTGTTGTTCCTGATCTTAGAGGAAATGCTTTCAGTTTTTCATCATTGAGAATAATGTTTGCTGTGGGTTTGTTGTGTATGGCCTTTATTATGTTGAGGTATCTTCCTTCTATGCCTACTTTCTGGAGAGTTTTTTTTTTTTTATCATAAATGGGTGTTGAATTTTGTCTAAAGCTTTCTTATCATAAATGGATGTTGAATTTTGTCTAAAGCTTTCTCTGCATCTATTTAGATGGTCATATGGTTTTTATCTTTCAGTTTGTTGATATGGTATATGACACTGATGCAAATCACTGCAGATGGTGACTGCAGCCATGAAATTAAAAGACACTGCTTCTTGGAAGAAAAGCTATGACCAACCTCAGTTCAGTTCAGTTCAGTCGCTCAGTTGTGTCCGACTCTTTGCGACCCCATGAATTGCAGCACACCAGGCCTCCTTGTCCATCACCAACTCCCGAAGTTCACTCAAACTCACGTCCATCGAGTCGGTGATGCCATCCAGCCATCTCATCCTCTATCGTCCCCTTCTCCTCCTGCCCCCAATCCCTCCCAGCATCAGAGTCTTTTCCAATGAGTCAACTCTTCTCATGAGGTGGCCAAACCTAGACAGCATATTAAAAAGCAGAGACATTACTTTGCCAACAAAGGTCCATCTAGTCAAAGCTATGGTTTTTCCAGTAGTCGTGTATGGATATGAGAGTTGGACTATAAAGAAAGCTGAGTGCCAAAGAATTGATGCTTTTGAACTTTGGTGTTGGAGAAAACTCTTGAGGGTCCCTTGGACTGCAAGGAGATCAAACCAATCAACCCTAAAGGAAATCAGTCCTGAATATTCATTGGAAGGACTGAGGCTGAAGCTGAAATTCCAATACTTTGGCCACGTGATGTGAAGAACTGACTCATTGGAAAAGACCCTGATGCTGGGAAAGATTTAAGGTGAGAGAAGCGGACGACAGAGGATGAGATGGTTGGATGGCATCACCAACTCAATAAACATGAGTTTGAGCAAGCTCCAGGAGTTGGTGATGGACAGGGAAGCCTAGCATACTGCAGTCCATGGGGTCGCAAAAAGTCAGACACAACTGAGTGACTGAATTGATGACATTGGTTGGTATGTGTATGCTGAAGAATCCTCGCATCCCTGGGATGAAGCCCACGTGATCATGATGTATGATCCTTTTAATGTGTTGTTGGATTCTGTTTGCTAGAATTTTGTTGGGGATTTTAGCATCTATGTTTACAGTGATATTGGCCTGTAATTTTCCTTTTTTGTGGCATCATTGTCTAGTTTTGATATCAGGGTGATGGTGGCCTCATAGGATGAGTTTGGGAGTTTTTCTTCCTCTGCAATTTTCTGGAAGAGTTTGAGCAGGATAGGTGTTAGCTCTTCACTAAACTTTTGGTAGAATTCGCCTGTGAAGCCATCTGGACCTGAGTTTTGTTTGTTGTAAGATTTTTTATTACAGTTTCAATTTCTGTGCTTGTAATTGGTCTGTTCATATTTTCTGTTTCTTCCTGGCTCAGTTTTGGAAGGTTAAGCTTTTCTAAGAATTTGTCCATTTCTTCCAGGTTGTTCATTTTATTGGCATATAGTTGCTCAAGCAGGTTCTTATGATCCTCTGTATTTCTGCATAATCTGTTGTACCTTCTCCTTTTTCGTTTCTGATTTTATTGATTTGGGTCTTCTCCCTTTAATTCTTGATGAGTCTGGCTAATGGTTTGTCAATTTTGTTTATCTTCTCAAAGAACCAGCTTTTAGTTTTATTNTTTATTGGCATATAGTTGCTCAAGCAGGTTCTTATGATCCTCTGTATTTCTGCATAATCTGTTGTACCTTCTCCTTTTTCGTTTCTGATTTTATTGATTTGGGTCTTCTCCCTTTAATTCTTGATGAGTCTGGCTAATGGTTTGTCAATTTTGTTTATCTTCTCAAAGAACCAGCTTTTAGTTTTATTGATCTTTGCTATTGTCCCCTTCATTTCTTTTTCATTTATCTCTGTTCTAATTTTTATTATTTCTTTCCTTATACTAACTTTTGAGGGTTTTGTTCTTCTCTTTTTAATTGCTTTAGATGTAAGGTTGGGTTGTTTATTTGATGTTTTTCTTGTTTCTTGAGGTAGGCTTATATAATGCTATAACCTTTCCTCTTAGTACTGCTTTTAGTGCATCCCATAGGTTTTGAGTTGTAGTATTTTCATTTTATTTGTTTCTAGGTATATTTTGATTTCCTTTTTTATTTTGTCAGTGATCTGTTGGTTATTTAGAAGTGTATTGTTTAGCCTCCATGTGTTTGTGCTTTTTGTAGTTTTATTTTTTTCCCCTAGAGTTGATATCTAATCTCATAGTGTTGTGGTCTGAAAAGATGTTTGAAATTATTTCAGTTTTTTAAAATTTGTCAAGGCTTGGTTTGTAGCCCAAGATGTGATCTATCTGGGAGAAAGTTCCACGTGCACTTGAGAAACAAGTGAAATCTAGTGTCCTTGGATGAAATAGATACTGATTAGGTTCAGCTGGTCCAATGTATTGTTTGTGTTCCCTTAGTAGTTTTCTGTCTGAATGGCTGGTTCACTGGTGCGAGTGGGGTATTAAAGTCCTCAGCTATTACCATGTTGCCATCGGTTTTCCCTTTAAGAGCTGTTAGCATTTGCTTTCCGTGTGAAAGGGCTCCTATGTTGGGTGCATATGTAATTGTTATATCTTCTTCTTCGATTGATCCCTTGATCATTATGTAGTGTCCTTCCTTGTCTCTTATAATGGTGTTTATTTTAAAGTCTATTTTATTTAACATGAGTACTGCTACTCCCACTTTCTTTTGATTTCTGTTTGCATGGACTAGCTTTTTCCAGCCTGTTGGTTTCAATCTATCTGTGTCTCTAGGTTTGAGGAGGATCTCTTGTAGACAGCATATATAGAGGTCTTGTTTTTGTATCCATTCAGCCGATCTGTTGGTTGGAGCATTTAGTCCATTTACATTTAAGGTAATTATTGATATGTACAGTCCTATTACCATTTACTTTATTGTTTGGGGTTTGTTTGTGTAGGCCTTTTCTTTCTCTTGTGTCTCCTGTCTAAAAAATTTCCTTTAGCATTTGTTGTAAGGCTGGTTTGGTAGTGCTGAGTTCTCTTAACTTTTGCTTGTCTATAAAGTTTTAAATTTCTCCTTTGAATCTGAATGTGATCCTTGTTGGATAGAATAATCTTGGTTGTAACTTTTTTTCTTTCATCACTATAAGTATATCCTGCCACATCATTCTGGTCTGCAAAATTTCTGTTGAAAGATCAGCTGTCAGCCTTATGGGGATCCCCTTGTTTATTATTTGTTGCTTTTCCCTTGCTGCTTTTAATATTTGTTCTTTGTGTTTAATTTTCATTAGTTTGATTAGTATGTGTCTTGGTGTGTTTCTCTTTGGGTTTATCCACTATGAGATTCTCTAGGCTTCCTGGATTTGGGTGGCTTTCATTTTCCATGTTGCTGCTGCTGCTGCTGCTAAGTTACTTCAGTCATGTCCGACTCTGTGCAACCCCNAATTTTCATTAGTTTGATTAGTATGTGTCTTGGTGTGTTTCTCTTTGGGTTTATCCACTATGAGATTCTCTAGGCTTCCTGGATTTGGGTGGCTTTCATTTTCCATGTTGCTGCTGCTGCTGCTGCTAAGTTACTTCAGTCATGTCCGACTCTGTGCAACCCCATAGACAGCAGCCCATCAGGCTCCTCTGTCCATAGAATTCTCTAGGCAAGAATACTGGTGTGAATTGCCATTTCCTTCTCCCTTTCCCATGTTAGGGAAGTTTTGAATGACATATTGGATGCACCACTTTAGTAGCAGCCTCTTTTAGGAATTTAAATAGCTCAGCTGGAGTTCTGTCACCTTCACTAGCTTTGTTTAAAGAGCTGCAAATCACAGAAGTAGAAAACACACACTGGAGCCCCAGACTCCCTGGTGAGATAAGCCTCCTTGAGAATTGATCAGCTCTGCCTCTTTTTATCCCCACCCAGAGCCTTGGACTGAAACCTATATGCTTCCTCATCTCCCCCTACTGCTGAGTGGATGTTTTCTAGTTCTTCCCTTCCCCAAGGACATCACCCTTCAAGGTTGTAGCTATAGGCAGGGCTCCCAGTTCTGACTCTCTGCTGACTCTACTGTTCCCTTGTGGCCATCAAATCCCAAGGGCCCCAGTTTCCTCCGTAGGGACAGATACCCCCATCCCAGCTACTCCAGCAGCAGCCTCAGCACTCACCTTGTAGTTTCAGATCCGTCTTTCCTTTGGGCCTTTGGAGATTTCTCTAGCTTTCTCAGGAGTTCAGCTACATATTCAAGAGGGTGTTTGTTGCATTTTATCCAATAAAGGAGTTTGTAACAGGAAGGTTTTGATCTTTTCTAACCCCCTCAACTTTGACCACCTGATGTGAAGAGCCGATTCACTGGAAAAGACCCTGATGCTGGGAAAGATTGAGGACAGGAGGAGACGGGGACGACAGAGGATGAGATGGTNGTTTTGATCTTTTCTAACCCCCTCAACTTTGACCACCTGATGTGAAGAGCCGATTCACTGGAAAAGACCCTGATGCTGGGAAAGATTGAGGACAGGAGGAGACGGGGACGACAGAGGATGAGATGGTTGGATGGCATCACTGACTCAATGGACGTGAATTTGAGCAAACTCCGGGAGATAGTGAAGGACAGGGAAGCCTGATGTGCTTCAGTTCATGGGGTCTCAAAGAGTCGGACATGACATCAATTGAACAACGACAACAGACCTCCTCAGTGGTTCTGGAAATGGAAGGTCACACAGTTTCTCTATTCTTCCTTCTTTTTCTCTTTCTCTGTAGGCTCTTTAGACCAAAGACTCCCAAGTCTAGACTATGGACAGGAGTTCCAAGCTTAAATCCACTGCCGATCTCCTGGATTAAATATGTTATACCAGCTACAGTTAATCAGAGAGAACCAGAAGCCACCCCAGGGAATAGATTCCAGAGAAAGTATCACAGTACTTCTTTTATTCTAATTCTCACAGGTTCATTTAGAATTTTTTAAAAGTCTTTTGAAAAATTCATATGCCCCCTATTAGGGTTCTATCTCATCCATATTTTAGAGATTCCCAGGAGGTGGGAAGGCATATTAAAGTGAGNAGAAAGTATCACAGTACTTCTTTTATTCTAATTCTCACAGGTTCATTTAGAATTTTTTAAAAGTCTTTTGAAAAATTCATATGCCCCCTATTAGGGTTCTATCTCATCCATATTTTAGAGATTCCCAGGAGGTGGGAAGGCATATTAAAGTGAGAGGTTTAGTTCACAAACCTGCCCTTTGACATACTGCTTTGATTTGCTTACATTTACCTTGGCTGAGATTCATTATAAAAGAGAGCCTGACAATCCTGTTTGAGGGAATTTTGTTGTTATTATTGTTGTTAAGGTCAAGAAACATTGCCTTAGGGTGTTTCACTTTCATATAGATAAATTGGAATGACCCAGCTGAACATTAAAGACAAGGAAAAATATTGGGAGCTTTGAATTCGTAGGGTGAGGAACAGAGGAAAGAAAGAGGGAAATGAGGTAGGATTTCAGCCAAGGGGCTGGCAGTGGATGGACGGGCTGAAACCTTAGGAGGAGCAGGCTTTGGGATGTATGATGGTTAGGGGCCTGCCTGCAATTGGATGGCACGCTTAGAAGAGCAATTACATTTAATGATGGGACTGTTTAGAAAAACCAACAAGACTTGCTGAAGGCCTTGAGGGTAAGCAAGAGCTAAACGCTATGTCACCTGCAGCCTTGAAGAGTCAAGGGAAGGGAACAGTGCTGGGATCTGGGGAAAGCTGGAGCTTGAGGAGAGGGCCTTCTGCCAGGAATGCAAACCCTGGGAGGGACTGTAGGCATAAATGCCTAAGCTCTCTCTCCTTTGATCTCCTGCTGGTGCCACCCACTGGCCTAACACCACTAGAGACAGAGGGCAAGGGAGCCCCATGGATGCAGTCAAAGGGGGTGGGCCTCTGAGGGCAAGGGCACTGCGGAGCAGGGTGGAGAGTGGCTGCAGAGAGGAGGGGAGACTGTCCATCTCAGGTGGGACTGCCCTGCTGGTTGGAGAGCATGAGGGTTAGCGTGGGGGCAGGGCAAACACATGGAGTCGAGGCTCTTTGACTTCCTTCTTCCTTCTGTTTCACAGCCTTGTTTCACACTGCATTCTGCTAATGCCTTTTCATGTCAAAAGAGTACTTTATTGACTGTTGAAAAGGCCCCAGTTGGGGAGCTGTCTTCAGGAGGCGTAAATGCTTTCCCTATTCCCCACTTGCCCCTCCCAGCTCCACTTCTCATGGAAAGATGACAAAAATCAAGCCTTGGTGACATCAGAGTGGCACTGAACAGTAGAGACAGTGGTGAATTGCCCTCATAAGGGTTAAAATATCAGGGCAAATCTAGAACTCCACCAACCTGGTCATTTCCCCGGTGTCCGGGCGAATCGGGAGTGTGGCAACCACAGGCTCTGACCACAGAATCAGGTGTATCCCAGGCCACCCGTGCCTAGGACACCCTCTCCAGTTTAATCTCTTGTGTCTCCCTTTTATCACTGACCTTTCCTTATCTGGTGGCTATCGAGGAAAGACAGCAAAAAGAAGAGGAAGAAGAAGAAGGAAAAGTGAGTGTGTGCCCTTGTCCTCTTCCTCTCTTAATCATTAAAATAATGTGCTTTGCACAGGGCCATGAGCGCTCGGATTGGTCAGTGCAGGGCTCCAGAGCCAACTTTCCATCACTTGTTGGTTCAGTAACCATGGCCTGTAATGTTATTCCCAGCATTTGACAATGACATTACTCATAATGATTGGTATCTTTGTGTGTGGCCATGGCGTATAGACTAAGGCTAGGCTGATGTTCCTTTTTTAGGCTGCTCATGTGAAATCTAATTTCTAGTCTGTGGAAACAGCCACTAATTGAAGCATCTGGGGCAATTGGAGAGGCTGTCTCTCTTGCCCTGTGGGAGATTACTTCCCTTCACCCCATTTCAGGTTGATCTACCTGCCCCTCCACCCACCTCTGTCATTTCACAGCTATGATGTTCCAATTCTGGTAACAATATACTAGTAGGATCAGGAGTGCAGAAATCACAGGCCCTGGCCCAAGGAACCAGTGCAGGGTCTTATACACAGGTGCTCAAAAACATCTGTTGAAAGCATAAATGGATGTTCTTCAGGTTCGCATTTACTCCCCTGAGGTGAAAGGGTATAATGATAATATGAGAATTTAAAAGCAATATTGGGATAATTAATAACAGTATCAATTTACAGGGGTTTTTGAAAATGAACTACTATTTGTGAAAATGCCTGATAAAACCTTAAAGTCCTACACACATGTTAATTATTATCATCATATATAGATTCTGTGGATAACTAGTCTTTCTAAAAAGAGCATAAGATTTGGAGTCAGAACCTGCTTCCCCTTTCAGGGTCCCCAGTTGTTGGACCTTGAAAATTTGCTCAAATTTGCTTTCTGAGCTTCATTCTTTTTTTTTTTTAATGTAATATAATTGCTTTACAATGTTGTGTTAGCTTCTGCTATACAATGAAGTGAATCAGCTATATATATACTATATCCCCTCTCTCAGACCTCCTTTCCTAGGTCATCACAGAGCACGAAGCTGAGATCCCTGTGTTACATAGCAGCTTCCCACTAGCTATCTGTTTTACACGTGGTGGGAGAAGGCAATGGCAACTCACTCCAGTACTCTTACCTGGCAAATCCCATGGACGGAGGAGCCTGGTAGGCTGCAGTCCATGGGGTCACTAAGAGTTGGACACGACTGAGCGACTTCACTTTCACTTTTTGCTTTCGTGCATTGGAGAAGGAAATGGCACCCCACTCCAGAGTTCTTGCCTGGAGAATCCCAGGGATGGGGGAGCCTGGTAGGCTGCAGTCCATGGGGTCGCTAAGAGTTGGACACGACTGAGCGACTTCACTTTCACTTTTTGCTTTCATGCGTTGGAGAAGGAAATGGCACCCCACTCCAGAGTTCTTGCCTGGAGAATCCCAGGGACGGGGGAGCCTGGTGGGCTGGGTCTATGGGGTCGCACAGAGTCGGACATGACTGAAGTGATGTAACAGCAGCAGCAGCAGCAGCAGCAGCAATGTATCTATGTCAGTCCCAATCTCTAGTTCATCTCACCCTCCCCTTCCCTTGCTGTGTCCACATGTCCTTTCTCTGTATCTGCATCTCTATTTCTGCCTGGGAAATAGGTTTATCTGTACTGCTTTTCTAGATTCCACATATATGCATTAATATGCAATGTTTGTTCTTCTCTTTCTGACTTGCTTCACTCTCTATGACAGACTTCAGATCCATCTACATCTCTACAAATAACCCTACTTCATTGCTTTTAGTGACTGAGTGGTATTCCACTGTGTGGATGTACCCTATCTTCTTTATTCATTCATCTGTCCTTGGATATTTAGGTTGCTTCCATGTCCTGGCTATTGTACATAGCGCTGCCTCATTCTTCTCATCTTTAAAGTGGGATATTAATATTGTTCTTTCCTTCCATCCACAGCTCAGAGAGTTGTTGCAAAATGCTTTGGAAGTTGTGAAGCACAACTTAACTTAAATGTTGTATTTCATTTGTTTGAATACTTAGCTCTGTGATCCAGTGGACAGAATGTTAACAGAATACATACTATTACTTCCAGGAGTGATAATAAATTTGACACTAAACACGTCTCAGAAAAAGTATCCATGTGGGGCCAAGGCCATACAGTTGTTGAAACTGTGGACCACTCAAGGGTGGATGCCACTGCCTTGCTGCCAAAATGGAAAGTTCCAGCCAGCGGAGCCAATGGAATTAAATCTGTGCATAACTCCTAACGTACCAGCAGGAAACCACTCTCCCATCCAGCTCTTTCCCTGACTTCTAATGGATAGCAGAAATTTGCATTCCCTGAAGGATTTAAAAGTAACAACAGCGACAGAGTCAGAAGCTGGGTTCAAGACCCAGTTGTTGTATTTTCTGGCTGTGGGAGGCAGACAAGTCATTTATCATTGCTTAGCTGGAAAGAGAGAATAATGAAATTTATTCTGCCGACTGTTAGGAGGCTAAAATAAGTTTGTGTGTGTAATGTCATTTTGTAGACTGGAAAGCACTAAACAAATGTGAGTATTAGTATTCTTCCCAGACACTGAGGGAGATGCTACTGGGTAGTAAAATCTCCTCACGCTTAAAGAGCAGAAGCAGAAAAGAAAAACAAGCAAAAGTCCTAGGTAAATGGCAAACTGGTTTAACTAGCTTCTGAATCACATAGACTTGGCCAGGCCAGGTCCAGTATAGAGCCCCTCTGGCCCCTTCAGTAGCTGGGAAAAGGGGTCTATGGGAAACGGAAGGGGTTATTTCCTCTACAGAAAAGATCCATGGGAGGGAAGCTAATGACCTCCAAGTACACACAACTGTGTGGACAACTGTGGGAAATGTGGCCAGCAGCTGTGTGCCATTTTCACAGAAAACAGGACTTGCAGGTGGCCAGGATGAGGATCTGTCGGGGTCAGCAGGATGGGAGATCTCTGTACCTGGGGCGAGGGGGCAGGCCGAAACCAGCACCAGAGGGACTGTGACCTGGTTATGTCTTCAAGCTGATGGCCCCTCCCAGACCCGGTCTAGGGGGCAGACGCTGTCATGGGGTTTAATCGTGCTGTGCCCATGTGGGTCAGCATCTAACAGGGAAAGGTTGATCTTCGTGACATGGCGCTTAAAGGTGCCCTTAGGACAGGGACCTTGCTTTGATAAGTAGCTCACCCCAGACCTGAACTACACTTGAATCCCTCAATTAGTTACTTGGGACAGTTTACTGTAGCCTTATATCACCTTCAAAACAAGCAAATCCAGAGATAGTCAGCATTCATTCATGGATCCATCCAGTCATTCATTTCTTCTCCATTAACTGGTCCTAGTGACAGTCACACACCAGTAGAAGAACCCAGGAACCAGTCCATCCTAAAGGAAATCGGTCTTGAATATTCATTGGAAGGACTGATGCTGAAGCTGAAACTCCAATACTTTGGCCACCTGATGCGAAGAACCAACTCGTTGGAAAAGACCCTGATGCTGGGAAAGATTGAAGGCAGGAGGAGAAGGGAACAATAGAGGGTGAGATGGTTGGATGGCATCACCGACTCGATGGACATGAGTTTGAGTAAGCTCCGGGAGTTGGTGATGGACAGGGAGGCCTGGTGTGCTGCAGTCCATGGGGTCACAGAGTCAGACACGACTGAGCAACTGAACTGAACTGAAATGTGACAGTCCTTTCCCTAAGGAGCCCATTCAGGGGAAAGAAGTTAAGCCTGGAAATTCCTGTGGTAGGCAGAGATGACGGTAGATGGAGAGAGAAGTATAAAGAGTGAATGGTGAAGGTTCTGGGGAAGGGAGCAGTCTCCCCTGACTCAGGAGGTGATGGATAGCATCACAGAGGAAGTGGCATTCGGTCAGGGACTGAGGATGGGCAGCTCTGGGCAGCATGTTTGCAGCAGTGGGTATAGCATGAGTCTTTGTGGCAGTATTTGATATTTTTTTATTATTCAAGATTTTTATTGATTGTGTCGATAATCAAAGAGTAAATAAATGTTAAGAATAGTGATCATACATTGCCCTTCTTTGATGGCTGTGCCATTTCTATGCACTGCCCCCCACCCCTTGCCCTGCTATGAAATGAATGTCCCTTCTCTCCAGCTTCTCTGCCACAATTTCTCCTCAGAGACTCTGCTCTAAATAAAAGCCTTCCTCTAGGCTTTTATCTGTCACTCTCATGATCAAGTCCTATCCATCTTGTGAGACCGCTTTTCCTCTTTTTTTTTCCTGGGGAAAAAGGGCTCCACCTCTCTCTAACTTCTGTTTATAAACCAGAACCACATGAAATTGTTGTTTCTGTAGATCAAAAATGGTCAGATATGGACAGTTTTCCATGGTTCAACCTAACGAATTCTCTTCTGCTGACTTGGCGCTGACGTGGCACTCACTTGACCTCACTTCTCATTATTAGAGTTTAAATGATCTGGTTTCTTTCTTTCTTGGCTTTCTTCCCGCTTCCCACCCCCACCAGGACAACTGAAAGCCCAGTCCAGCAGGAGCTGTACTGTCTTATCTCTGCTGTATCCCTCACTCCCAGTAGATTGCATGGTACATGGTGGGGGCTCAATATTTGCCTAAGAATGAATAAGTGCTTTGCCCAGGGATGGGTGTTAAACATATTTTCTCTCCTTGTGGAGTTCAGTGAGTCTCTCCAGGTCTTGCTTCCTCAACTGTAAGAGCCGAGTCGTGAGGTACACTAGGTCAGTGGTCCCAAAACGTGACTGCTCACCAGAGTTGCCTTGGGAGTGTTAAAATGCAGATTCCAAAGGCCCACTCCAGGCCCATGAAATCACAGTCTGTAGCATTTTGATTTTGACAGTTTCCAGAAATCTGTAGGTGTCTTCGCCTCCTGTGATGACTCTCAGGCAGTCACTGAAACAGCTGTCAACTTGCACTTGAGCACTGCCAGTCTCCATGAAGCCACGGGGAGAGGGCGTCATCTGTCTTGCTCGCTGCTAGGCTCCCAGGGCGTGGCACAAGACCTGGCGTGTGGCTGTCAGCAATGAACAGTTGTTGAATGCATGTGGGAAGCTCTCCCATTTCTGAGGGGTGTCTTAAACCGCCAAGGCCTGTTGCGTTACTGCAACAGTTTTCTAGGGCCCCCCTGGACTCCTAAACTCGTATCACTGCATGCGTCACTGGGCAGTTTAACCTCTCTGAGCCTCAGATTTTTCTATAAAATGAGGGCATCAGGTTAATGATCACTAAGGTGGCTCAGATGGTAAAGAATCCGCCTGCAATGCAGGGTTCGATCTCTGGGTCAGAAAGATCTCCTGGAGAAGGAAATGGCAGCCCACGCCAGTACTCTTGCCTGGAAAATACCACGGACAGAGGAGCCTGGTGGGCTACAGTCCGTGGGCTCTCAAAGGGTCAGACACGACTGAGCAGCTAACACTGTCTTTCTTGCAAGGTCTGGTTAGCACAGCCAAAATAAATAAAAATAAAAAATACACTGCGAAGGGAGAAGCTAGCTTAGCTAACCAAAAACTGTATAAACCAATCTGAACTGAACACACTGCTAGTGGAAGTATCAAGTCATACAGCCACTTTTCTTCCCCATTTTTTTGAATAACAAATTTATTAAGATAAAACTCATATACCATAAAATTAATCCTTTTAAAGTATATGACTCAATGGTATTTAGTATATTCACAGAATTGTAGAGCTATCACCACTATTTAATTCCAGAACATTTCTTCATCCCCTCAAAACAACCCAAGCCTGTTAGCAACCATGTCTCATTACCTCATCCTTTCGCCCTCTGGCAGTTGATAACCCATTTCCTGTCTCTACAATTTGTCTCTTACGGATACATCATATAAATGGAAACATAAAATATTTGGTCTTTTGTGTCTGGCTTCTTTCACGTAAGGTTCACTTATGCTGTGGTGTGTATGGGTGCTTTATTCTTTACTATGTTAAATAATAGTCCGTTTTATGTATCAGTCTGTAGACATTTGGGTTGTCTCCACTTTTTTCTCTGTTGTGAATAATGCTGCTGTGAACATTCATGTTCCAGTTTTTTTCTTTGTTATGTTTTTGTCTTGGCTGAGCCTCATGGCATCTTAGTTCCCTCACCGAGGATCAAGCCTGGGCCGCTTGCAGTAGAAGTGTGGAATCTTAACTGCTGGACCACTGGAGAAGTCCCTTTGTACCAGTTTTTACGTAGATGTAAGTTTTCCATTCTCTTGGGTACGCACCTAAGTGTGGTCTTATAGTAACTATATGACATTTTGGAAACTGTCAAACTGTTTTTCTGAAGTGGCCCCTTCATTTCACAGTCCTATCAACAATGTATGAGGGTTTCAGTTTCTTCACATCCTCTCCAGCATTTGTTATTATCCATCTTTTTAAATTTTAGTTATGCCAGTGGATGAGAAGTAGTATCTAATTGTGGGTTTTATTTGCATCTCCCTAATGATGTTGAGCATCTTTTCATAAGAATGTCATTCAAATCCTTTGGCCATTTTCCCCCTCTAGGATTTTTAAAACTTCATATAGACACTATGGCATATAGTTTATCTGGGGCTGAAAGCCTCACTTTATTTACAACAACTCAATGCTCTCTAATAGTCTTTTCATGTAATAGGAGCTTTAATTTTTCACCTTCCCATATTTATTTTCCTATATTTTCTGTACTGCATTCTCACTTTGCTACCTGCTAGCACATCACAGCGTCACAAACCGGAGGTTTGCTATTTCTTACTCTGCATTCATAAGCTTTAGCTCATTCCCAGCCTCCTCTTTCTTTTTCGCTCACTTTTGAGCTGGATGTTTGTCTTGTAAGATTTTGTTGGGACTAATCTGATGGCCCAGATGTCATGAATCTGCCTGACAATTCAGGGGACACAGGAGTGACCCCTGGTCCTAGAAGATGCTGTGTGCCATGGAGCAACTAAGCTCGTGTGCCACAACTGAATCCATGCATTCTAGAGCCAGTGCCCTGCAACAAGAGAGGCCACAGCAGTGAGAAGCCCAGCAACTGCAACAGAGAGTAACCCCTGCTCACCAGAGTTTGAGAAGGCCCACGTGCAGCAACAGAGACCCAGCACAGCCAAAATTAAAAAAAAGATAGAGTTGGTTACATATCCGGGACACTAGCCCCAGTGGCAATGCACTCCAGTACTCTTGCCTGGAAAATCCCATGGATGGAGGAGCCTGGTGGGCTGCAGTCCATGGGGTGGCTAGGAGTCGGACACGACTGAGCGACTTCACTTTCACTCTCATGCATTGGAGAAGGAAATGGCAACCCACTCCGGTGTTCTTGCCTGGAGAATCCCAGGGATGGGGAAGCCTGGTGGGCTGCAGTCTATGGGGTCACACAGAGTCAGACACGACTGAAGTGACTTAGCGGCAGCCCCATATCAGATATATGATTTGCATATTATCTCCCATTCTGTTATCAATGCTATGGCCCCAGAATCCTACTCTTGCCCCTCCCTCAAATGGAAACCAATTGTTCTTATCTAAGTTTCAGGAGGAAACTGCAAAGAGAAAAACAAGAACTGGTTAGAACCAACAAGGTGACAGAAGATCTGACTTCCGGTAGACTTGGAGCATGATTATGCATCATGCCAAATGACATACCCACCTGTACCAGGACCATTGACAGTTGCCATGACAGCAATCAGAATAGCCCATACAGGGAAAGGAGAATTGCATTAGCTCTGGGTCCAAACCGCACTCCTGTTCTGGATGAGTCATGAATATTCCTGCCGCTCATTCCATTTCCCTCACATTTACCTGTGCTCCTCCTGTGCTACTGCTGCTGCTAAGTCACTTCAGTAGTGTCCCACTCTGTGTGACCCCATAGACGGCAGCCCACCAGGCTCCCCTGTCCTTGGGATTCTCCAGGCAAGAACGCTGGAGTGGGTTGCCATTTCCTTCTCCAATGCATGAAAGAGAAAAATGAAAGTGAAGTCGCTCAGTCTGTCCGACTGTTAGCGACCCCAAGGACTGCAGCCCACCAGGCTACTCCGTCCATTGGATTTTCCAGGCAAGAGTACTGGGGTGGGGTGTACGTGGCATCTCCACTGAGCTGGGCTGAGAAGTTGACTTGCAAGCTAAGTTCCCTTTTCTCCATTCTTTGGCCATTGTATAAAGTTTGTGCTGTTTCAGTCTCAGTATTGATTTTGTTATTGACTGGGTAAACCCGAGTGGGAAAAGAACTTCCTTGACCAAGACAAGGGGTCTTAGCCCCGGGCTTGAACCCTGACAAGGGTCCACTCAGCTAATTCAGTAACAATTCCATGGGTTGCCGTCCTACTTTCTTCGTGGTGTCCTTTAAAGCACAAAATTATTAAATTTTGATGAAGTCTGATTTATCTGTTTTCTTCTTAGTTGTATATGCTTTTGTCTGTAAGAAATGATTGGCTTATCTGAAGTTACAAAAATTTTTCCTATGTTTATTCTAAGAATCTTAAAGCTTTAGCCTTCACATTTAGGTCTATAATCCATTTTTAGTTAATATTTTTACATGATGTGAAGTTGAGCCACTTAAAGAAAGAAGTTTAGCCTACCAGGCTCCTCCATTCACGGGATTTTCCATGCAAGAGTACTGGAGTGGGTTGCCATTTCCTTCTCCAGTGAAATACTGTGTAGAAAAATACACAGTAAAAATGTGTAGCTAAGCTAAATAGATTATCATAAGACAGACACGCTGTAACTAACCCCATGGCAGAAAAGAGAACTGTCAGCATTGAGCAGGTCTCCTGGCTCAACTTCCTGATTTATACACCTCCCTTTTCATGATGTATCTGCTACCACCTTGGTTTGCTTTCCTTCGTTTTACTACCTAAACATGCATCCCTCAAAGTATAGTTTCACTTTGCTGGTTTTTAAAGCTCCTATCAATGGATTTGTGCCATCTTTGACTTCTTTTATACTCAATATTACTTTCTGAGATTCATTTAGGTTTTGCAAGTGACTGTAGCTCATTAATATTTATTGTTGTATAGCATTACTTTGCATAGACATACCATGATACTCTATTTTTGTTGGTCATGTGGACAGTTTACAATTTAGAGCCTTTATAAATAGCGCTGCCATGGTCACTCTTTTCCTTGTCTCTTGGTAGATTCTGTATGCCCATCTATTTGCTATACACTTTGGAGTGGAATTGTATGTTTCACTTTAGTAATAAATAACAAAACTGTTTCCAAAGTGATTGTATTGGTTTAAGCTCTCACCAGCTGTAAATAAGTTCTTGTTCCACACACACCAACACTTTTTATTGTCAGTCTGTTTGATTATAGCCGTCCTGGAGGGTGCATAGTAATATCTCATTGTGGTTTTAATTTATTTTTCCCTGAGGGTGAATGAGGTTGCTATACTTATCGGTCATTTGTGTATCTCTTATGGAGTGCCTATTCTAGTCTTTTGCCCATTAACAATTTTTTTTTGGTTTTCTTTTTCTTCAATACGTAATATTGAAGGATATGTAATATGTCATATTTCTAGGCATTTAAAATATATTCAACCATTAAAAAAATGAAATTTTGCTCTTTGAAGCAACATGGATGAACTTGGACAGTGTTAGGAAATAAATCAGACAGAAAAAGACGAATACTACGTATATTGCTGATATGTGGAATCTAAAAAATACAACAAACTGGTGAATATAATAATAAAAAAAGCAACAGACTCATAGATAGAACAAACTAGCAGTTGCCAGTTGGGAGAGAGGATGAAGGAGGGACAATATAGGGGTAGGGAACATTAAGAGTGACAGACCACTAAGTACAAAATAAGCTACAAGAATATATTGTGCAAGATGGGAAATATAACCAATGTTTTATAATATCTATAAATGGAATATAACCTTTAAAAATTGTGAATCACTATATTATATACTTGTAACATATAATATTGTACCGTTAACTTACTTCAATTAAACAATACAAAAAAGAAAAAATTAGTTTTTTCTTTAATGTGTAATTTCTAGGAATTTAAAAATATGTTTTGAATGTGAGTTCTTTTTCAGTAATACATATCTTCTATTCTATAGCTTATGTTTTTTCAGTTTTTTGTTATTTTTTTTAACCATTAGAAAAATTGAAGTGTAATTTACAATGTTGCGTTAGTTTCAAGTTCATAATAAAGTGATTCAGTTATACATATATATATTATTTTTCAGATTCTTATCCATTATAGGTTATTATGAATATAGTTCCCTGTGCAATATAGTAAGACCTTGTTATTTACCTATTTTATATATAATAGTGTGTATATGTTAAGCCCAAATTCCTAATTTATCTCCACTCCCCATACCCTTTGGTAATCATATTTTTCTTCAATTTTTTTGGGGGGGGGCCACATTAGCGCAACATGTGGATTCTTAGTTCCCCAGCCAAGGTTCAAACCTGTGCCTCTGACATTGAAAGCATGGTGTATTAACACTGGATCACCAGGAAAGTCATTTTCAGTGTTTTAATGTTATGTTGTCATTTTGATGAATAGAAATTCTTGTTTATAATATAGTCTAACATAGTGATCCTTTATCTTTATGATTAGAGCTTTTATGCCCAGTAAAGGAACTTTACCCCTGTCCTAAGATTATATAGATATCGTTTTATATTGTCTTCTTAGAAATTTTATTATTTGCCTTTTACATTTACATCTATAGTTTGCCTGTGGGTAGGGGTTAAGTTTAATTTTAAAAAACAATGATATCCAGTCATCCCAACACAACTTATTGCAAACATCTTCCTTTCCAAATTGCTCTTAGGTGCCTATGTTATTAAAGTCATGTGTTCATAAACTTTTGGTCTATGCCTGAGCTGTTTATTCTATTTCATTGATCTTGTCTCCTCTTATATTTCCATATAAGTTTGAGAAACAACTTGTGAATTTCTACTGTAGTGGAAGAGTTTTGATTAAGATGGCACTAAATCTAAAGATCAGTTTAGGAAGACTTTACAGCCTCACAGTATTAGTTGTACTAGTCCATAAACATGGTATATTCCTTCATTTATTTAGATCATCTTTGATTTCTCTCAGAAATGTTTTAAAGTTCTCTGGGTAGAGGTTTTATACATCTTTCATTAAATTTGTTCTTAGATATTAGAAGCTTTACAGTTTTGACATCACTTTAATTGCTATAATTTCTAATTCATTTTCTAATTTTTTTATATATTAAAAACAATTGTTTTTTTGTTGGACATTAACTTTACTTCTAGTTATTTTGCTAAACTTGTTTATTCTAATTTGTATATATTAAAATAAGTCCTGTGAAAATAATATATTTTTTTATATTTTCCTTTCCAAAGCCTATATATCTATTTTGAGAGATAAACAGTTTTTTACTGGACTCAGAAGTCGATTAGTCTTGAGGACCTCTCTTTGTTGGTTTTGTTCCCCATGTACTCCTTGGCCCATTTGAGCTACTTCTTGCTGTAGTGGATCTTGGCCTCATACTTCTTTTCTAGGGTGTTTGTCACTACCTGGTACTTCCAGCCAAATTCACAAGTCAGGTAGCCCAGGTGGGCAAACCTAGAGGTGGCTTCAGACACACAGACTTGAACAGAAATGATCATCTGCTTTGTCTTATCAAACACCTTGAGGTGCTCTACAGTTTCCTGGTCACGCTTGATTTTGTGGGGCAGCAAGCCTTGCACAGTATGTCTGAAGATGTGCTTGGGGACCCAGAGTGGAAAGGACCATTGGATGGGTTGGTGTCTATGGGCCTGTGGAAAGGGTCAAGGCCTGGCACCTCCATTTAATTCTGTAGAAGTTTGTGAGAAATGTTAATGTCCTCACAGTGCACGACCACTGATTTCTTAGATGAGCAGTACTTGCCTGTTCACCCTGGCCTCCAGTAGCTCTGGAGCCGATTTCAACCTTTGATTAGCGTGATCTGTCCCTCTGACAACTTCGGCGGCTGCCTCAGAAAATTCATCCCTGACCTTTAAAATTCGTTTTCTTGTTTTATTGCACTAGCTGGAACTCTTGTGCAGTGCTGAAAAGGAGTGCTTAGAATAGGCATCCTTGTTTCCAGTCTTTGGGTAAAAGCTTTCAGCATTTCCCCATTACAAAAGATACTTCCTATAGGATTTTTAAAAATACTCTTTTATCAAATTAAAGAAGCCCCCTTCTATTCGTAGTTTGCTAAGAAATTTTCTTCATGAATGCTTACAGAATTTTGTAACATTCTTTTTCTTACTCAATTAATGATTTTTCTCTTGCATTATGTCAATATGGTGAATTATATTTTTTGATTTCCATACGTCAAATCATCCAACTTGTTTGTGATCTCCTTGTTGTATATCCTGTTGAATTTGTTTTGCTAATACCTGTTTGTTTGCTTTCCGTATCATGCAGTTTGTAGGATCTTAGTTTTCCGACCAGAGATTCAACCCAGGCCCTTGGCAGCGCAAGTGCACATTCCTAACCGCTGCCAGTGAATTTCTTGTTTAAGATTTGTTTTTCAGAGCAGTTTTAGGTTCACGGCAAAACTGAAAGGAAGGTACGAAGATTGCTCATATACTCCCTGCCCCCCTGCCATAGATAGTTTTGCCCACTATCAACATCTTCTACCAGAGTGACCCAATTGTTAAAACTGGTAAACCTACATTGATACACCATTATCACCCAGAGTTCATGGTTTATATTAGGATTCACCCAAGGTTTTGAACATTTTATTGGCTTGCACAAGTTTATACTGGTATGTATTCACTGTTATAGATCATACAAAGAAGTTTTACTGCTTTAAGTATCCTCTGCTTTGCCTGTTCTTCTTCCCATCTCCACTAACCTCTGGCAGTCATGAATCTTTTAGCCATCGCCACAGCTCTTTGCCTTTTCCAGAACGTCATATAGTTGGGGTCATCAGTATATAACCTCAGATTGACTCCTGTCACTTAGTAGTAGCAGCGTTAGTCTCTCAGTCGAGTCCGACTCTGTGACTTGACAGACTGTAGCCTCCCAGGCTCCTCTGTCCATAGGATTCTCCAGGCAAGAATACTGGAGTATGTTGCCATTCCCTTCTCCAGAGGATCTTCCCGACCCAGGGATCAAACCCAGGTCTCTTAGTAACATGCATTTAAGGTTCCTTCATGTCTTTTTAAGCTATATAGCTCATTTCCTTTTTGTACTGAATAATATTCCATAGTATGGATGTAACCACAGTTTGTTTACACATTCACCTACTGAAGGACTTTTTTTGTTGCTTCTAAGTTTTAACAATTGTGAATAAAGCTGGTGTGAGCATCTATGTGCAGGTTTTTGTGTGGACATAAACTTTCAACTCCTTTGGGTACATATTGAGGAGCATGATTCCTGGATCACATGGTAAGAGTATGTTAGTTTTGTAAGAAACCATAAACTATCTTCTAGGATAGCTGTACCATTTTGCATTCCCACCAGGAATCAATGAAAGTCCTAATTGTTCTACATCCTTGCCAGCATTTGGTATAGTTGGTGTTTTGGAATTTTATACCCTGTTGTTTATTCAGTCAACATTAATATACCTACATATTTTCCCTTTTAATTTTTCATCCTTTTATGCCTCTCTGAGCTTATACCAGGAAATCAGTGTTCCCAGGGATCAAACCCAGGTCTCTTAGTAACATGCATTTAAGGTTCCTTCATGTCTTTTTAAGCTATATAGCTCATTTCCTTTTTGTACTGAATAATATTCCATAGTATGGATGTAACCACAGTTTGTTTACACATTCACCTACTGAAGGACTTTTTTTGTTGCTTCTAAGTTTTAACAATTGTGAATAAAGCTGGTGTGAGCATCTATGTGCAGGTTTTTGTGTGGACATAAACTTTCAACTCCTTTGGGTACATATTGAGGAGCATGATTCCTGGATCACATGGTAAGAGTATGTTAGTTTTGTAAGAAACCATAAACTATCTTCTAGGATAGCTGTACCATTTTGCATTCCCACCAGGAATCAATGAAAGTCCTAATTGTTCTACATCCTTGCCAGCATTTGGTATAGTTGGTGTTTTGGAATTTTATACCCTGTTGTTTATTCAGTCAACATTAATATACCTACATATTTTCCCTTTTAATTTTTCATCCTTTTATGCCTCTCTGAGCTTATACCAGGAAATCAGTGTCCTTTTACTTGACTAATACCTTTTAGTATGGGTCAACTGCTTAAAATTTCTCACATTTCTTTTTCTTTCTTTCTCACTTTGCCCCCCTCTTCCCTGCCCCACGCCCCAGGATCTTTATGTTTTTTTCATTCCCCTTTTGTCTGTTTGTTTCATTCTTGATGCTATTTTTTGGCCTTAGGAGTGTGCTTTTCCCGCAAGTGGGGAAAGCTTGAAGTGTAAGGGGATTCACATCCCAGGAACAATCCTCAACAATCCCCTCTTCCCTGCCCCACTCCCCCCCTCCCCAGGATCTTTATGTTTCTTTCNCATTCTTGATGCTATTTTTTGGCCTTAGGAGTGTGCTTTTCCCGCAAGTGGGGAAAGCTTGAAGTGTAAGGGGATTCACATCCCAGGAACAATCCTCAACAATCCCCTCTTCCCTGCCCCACTCCCCCCCTCCCCAGGATCTTTATGTTTCTTTCATTCCCTTTTTGTCTGTTTGTTTCATTCTTGATGCTATTTTTTGGCTTTAGGAGTGTGCTTTGCCCACAAGTGGGGAAAGCTTGAAGTGTAAGGGGATTCACATCTCAGGAACAATCCTCAACTACTGAAAGGTAGAATTAATGGATAAATAACCTCTAGCTTCCTCTCCGCTCAGTGGGCTAATTCTAAAATATGTCCTAACAGCTCCTCTGATGACCCCCAGTGGGACTGAATTCCAGTTGTCCACAGGGATTGAATTCTAGTTGTCTACACTGGCAAAACGTTCATCAACCCACTTTTATTGACTTTTCTCCATTCACTATCTCATTTCTCCGTTTCCATACAGTGCTTCCTGCAGTCATTTCCTAAATACTTGTGGCCACATCCTTGACTCATTGTATGTCTTGGGGGAAACCAACGCTAAGACATGGCTTATTTCAGAGCTGCAGTCCTTTGGGCTCCACACAAAGTGAGAGGAGTTCCTTAGTACTCACTCACTACTGCATTAGGGAACCTTGGACATCAGTTCCTGTTGTCTTAGCTCTGAGAATTTGTCAGAAGTGCTCAACTTCTTGGCTTCTCACTAGGTCTTTCTGGAACTGGCATTCATCCCAGGGGGAAAAGTGGCTCTAAACACAGGACTCACTTCTTTGGGTCTTATTCATCCCTTGGATCCTAGTGTGGTAATTCATCATTATTTTGTTAACTCTCCTGTTCCTTTAAGCAGGTTTAAAGAAATATTGTTGGTTAACTTTTTAGTTGTCCTCAAATAAATTAGTTCAAATTGTTATAAAAGAAGCTCACTCCAGCCTTCTTCTCAACTTGTATTTTGGCTTTTCAAAGAAGTTTTTGCTTGAACCTTGCTTATTTCCCTTCCCTATCTGTGTTCCCTCCTTCCCCCTCCATGTGATGCACAACTTTGTGCCTTTATTCTTGCTCTTCCGGGTTCAAAGTGTGACCCACCATAGTGTTAGGGAGATGAATGTTCTAACACAGCCGCCTGGACAATGTCAAGATAGTCGTCAGTCAGAGACCATCTGGGTAGTTTCAATGGGCTGCCGAAGAGTGATGAGACCAGCCTTCAACCAGGATAGAAAATCTCAGTTGGTAAATCAAGTTGAACGCAGGATGGAAGCACAATGAAAAGATGAAGGAGGGCAGATATGGAAGAAAGAGAAATGAAGCAAAGTATAGCATGGACTTTGGAGTTTGTCCAGGGGCACAACTAAAATGACTAAGTTTAAACTGGATGTTCTGTTTTCCCAGAACATTCTTGAAAGCTTAAATGAAATGACTTTTCTTAATTCTCTTGGCTGGAACCACTTCCTCCTTTAACTTTCATAGCACTCTTATTGCATTTATCATATCACATTTTCCCATTGACTTTGAATAATCTGTTCCTTCTAAATTATTAAGTAGATGACAGTTGTGGTATAGTGGAAAGAGCAATGGAATCAAGTTTCAGCACTTATAAGGTATTTGAGCCTCAGTATCCTCATCTATATAATGGGGATAATATTATTTACTCCATAATGTGATTTGAGTAATAAAAGACCTAAGTGTATAAAGTGGTATGTAGTCAAGTGGTGTATTTGTCAAGTGGCACACAGTGAGCAACTTGACAAAAAAACTTCTGCTTGCTGAGATTACTAAATGTTTTGAAGTGCTCTAGGTACTTGACATACATTATCTTATTTAGGCCTCACCAAAACCCTACGTAGATCTATTACTATGGAATATTTCACAAATGAGGAAAAAAAGATGCTATGATAGGTTAAGTGATATAATCAAGTCCACACAATTAATAATTATTAGAAACGGCACAAATTCAAGTCCCTCTGGCTCCAAAACTAACAGTGTCTATTGGTTTCCTCTGCTTCCCTGTGGCTCCCACGAATTTCTAATAAATAGAGGCTTTGAAATCACTTTTAGTCTAATCTGGGCCATTTTGGAGCTGGTGACCTACAAAAGTGTTCCATTATCTGTCTTAAGGGGTACCTACTCTATCCTGATTTATAAATAGTCATATATTTTGTTCAAAAGAACTTCTAAGCAAGTGCGTATGTGTAATGCAGTAACAAAAGAAAAGTGATATTTAAAATTAAGAACGTTCCACAGGACCCTTAATTTAACCGAACATACTGGAGAAAGAGGCTTCGTGTTTTCACTTTTTTTCTCTTGAAAAAGGTACTTGATTTTTTGAAAGGGCCAGAGAAGCCTTTGAGAAAACAATCTATTAACTGGTTCCCTAGAAAAAGGCAGATCTATTCTAGAATTAGCCCTTATGATGCCACTGGTCATAAGCTGAAGAACGAAACATCTTCGATGAAATTGATATTTCATCTTTCATTTAAAAGAATTAAAAATTCATGAGTCATTTAAATCAGGAAACCGGTGGAAATTTCCATGTTTTGTCTTTGTGTGGATACGTGATGGTGGCGGTTGCGTGGGGGTAGGGGGTGGGATTGGGGAAATCAGGGTGATAAAAAGAAGTTGCTGCAAAGTCAGCTCTATAATCCTACGATTGGACCTTCTGGAAAGGCCCTTACATAACTACCTTACTTCTCCAATAAAACGCTGTGCGTTTCTTGCCCCTTAACAGATTTCTACACTTCCACTTTAAATATAACTGCGGATGTGAAGGACGAGAAACAACAACAGAAAACCCCTAAGGGTCCGCAAAATAATTAGGGCTGCCCCAAGAGAAATCAGAGCGCGAGACTGGAGGAGCCCCTGTTCCCTCCCACCACCACCGCGCCGGGGACACACACTTAGCCTCCCTCCCGGACTCCCCGCCCCAGCCGGCTCGCCCCTCCGCCTCATCTGTCCCGAACACGTGCTCTCCGGAACACTCACTCGGGAGCGAGCCCACCCCCCGGAGGGGGGGCCGGGCTCGGGAGCCGAACGGCCCAATCGGCGCGCGCCTTACAGCGCCGTGGCTGAGCCGCCCNCTGGCTATAAGCCACTCTCTCAGCAGGACTTCAGGTCCCCTTGTCAGGGAGCTTGGTCCCCTCTCCAGCAGATGCTTGCCCTCTCCTTTGACAACAGCAATTTAAACCCTTAATACGTAGATTTGTAAAAGATTTCTTAAAATATATTTAATAAATATCTATTGTGTGCCTTTCTTGTGATTAGCACTATTCTCGCTCTGAGAACAAAGCAATGAAAAAAACAGACAAAAAACCTTACCCTCATGGAATGTACTATCTGGTGATGGGACACAAAGAATAATAAAATAAATAAGATAGACGAGTGGTAGATGGTGGGAAGTGCTATGAAGAGAACCTGCTTACAATGCCCTAGCTGTTAATACAGGCTATAAAAGAACAGCTTTATCTTTCTAGAATTACAATCCCTATATCAGGCTAGGTAGCCAGTAAAAGTAAAGTATTAATAAAATAAAAGTTATTCTTCCATAGGGAGTTGTTTGGGATGAGAGAATAACACACACGGGTATATATATATATATATATACACACACAGGTACACACACACACACACACACACACACACACACACCCTATTACAACTTGCATCTCAGGCTCTATAAAAACCCTTGATTCTTAGACATGGAAACAAAAACAGTGAATTTGATTTTGGTGTTTTTCTTTCCTAAGTTTAGGAAAAATAAACCTCATCACTGTGGAATACCATAGGAGATATGGTTAAAAGTTTAGAAATTATTACATCTCTTAAATTTATGACAAGTATTCCAACAAACAGGACTCCTGAAATTGGATAACTTACTTTGTTGGAATATTTTGGCATTTAACTTAAGAAGAAAGAAATAAGAGAAAATAAAGGTATACTAGTAATTAAAGATCAAAAAAAAGTGAAATTTCCAGATGATGTCCTTGGGTCTGTAAACATGTATCCCAATCTTTCATGGTTTTTGCACTTGTAATCATAATTTTAGAAAGTGAAAACAAATATTCATGGCATGGAGGCATGGGAAAATCCCCCCGTGTTCAAGAGAAATAGGATTATTTACACAGTATTGAATTTACTAAATACGGAGACTGCTCAGTTTCAGCTCAGCTCAGTCGCTTGCTCATGTCCAAATTTGCGACCCCATGGACTGCAGCACGCCAGGCCTCCCTGTCCATCACCAACTCCCAGAGCCTACTCAAACTCATGTCCATTGAGTCAGTGATGCCATCCAACCATCTCATCTTCTGTCGTCCCCTTCTCTTCCTGCCTTCAATCTTTCCCAGCATTAGGGTTTTTTCTAAGGAGTCAGTTCTTCACATTAGGTGGCCAAAGTATTGCAGTTTCAGCTTCAGCATCAGTCCTTCCAATGAATATTCAGGGTTGATTTCCTTTAGGATGGACAGGTTTGATCTCCTTGCAGTCCAAGACTCTAAAGAGTCTTCTCCAACACCACAGTTCAAAAGCATCAATTCTTTGGCACTCAGCTTTCTTTAGAGTCCAACTCTTACATCCATACATGACTATTAGAAAAACCATAGCTTTGACTAGATGGACCTTTGTCGGCAAAGTAATGTCTCTGCTTTTAATATGCTGTCTAGGTTGGTCATAGCTTTTCTGCCAAGGAGCAAGCATCTTTTAATTTCATGGCTGAAGTCACCATCTGCAGTGATTTTGGGGCCCCCCAAAATAAAGTCTCTCACTGTTTGCATTGTTTCCCCATCTAATTGCCATGAGGTGATGGGACCAAATGCCATGATCTTACTTTTCTGAATGTTGAGTTTTAAGCCTACTTTTTCACTCTACTCTTTCGCTTTCATCAAGAGGCTCTTTAGTTTTTCTTTGCTTTCTGCCATAAAGGCGGTGTCATCTGCATATTTGAGGTCATTGATATTTCTCCCAGCAATCTTGATTCCAGCGGTTTTTCATCCAGCATGGCATTTTGCATGATGTACTCTGCATATAAGTTAAATAAGCAGGGTGACAATATACAGCCTTGATGTACTCCTTTCCCTATTTGGAACCAGTCTGTTGTTCCATGTTCAGTTCTAACTTGACCTGCATACAGGTTTCTCAGGAGGCAGGTAAGGTGGTCTGGTATTCCCGTTTCTTCAAGAATTTTCCAGTCTGTTGTGATCCATACAGTCAAAGGCTTTGGTATAGTCGATAAAGCAGAATGGAGACTGCACATGTTCATATTAGAAAGAGTTCTATCTAATGTTAATATATCAACAAACACTCATATTTATACATTTATAAGCACATAAAATATCATAATCTGTATCATGTGTCTTCATTCCAACTAAAGTATAAAAAGAGCTCTTCACAAATATTGTAGAGGTCCTGAACTCTAAGATGGCAAGAGAGTGCTCTCTTCACAAAAGGGAGCCTCGAATCTCTGAGCAGTGAGATGCAGCACATCCCTGAGACTTTCTCTCCCTGGAGTTGGAATAGTTCTGTCTTTATTGAACTTAGGAATGGATGCTCTTCTACTCAGAATTCTAAAAGGCTGAGCAGCCAGAGCACCAGGTATGAACCTGACCAAATTAGCCTTGTCACAAGCATCCTTCAATGACCAGGAGAACTAAGCCCAAACCTCCTTTGAGAAAGTGGTAGCTTTTAAACATTTGTCTTTCATACTGTGTTGTGGACAAGGAACAGATCTGCTTTGGGAATATTCTGATGCTCTGTCCTTTGTGGTGTCACTGAGAAATGTACCAGAGCACATCCAAGACCATTCAGAGGAAGAAAAGTGAATTCATAAAGAGGTCTGCCAACTGCAATACTCTGATGGATGAGGCAAGAGGGAAACATCTTTCAATTTTCCCTGAAATGGTGATTGGTTTACTCTCTGAAGCGTGAGGGCTGAGTTCCTCATGATACTATTTCTGCTAGAAGTCTGCTGTTGCCTTTTTACATCCAAAAAGTTCCCTTTGTTAAACTTAAAATATTTGTCTTAAAAGTATCTGCCAGCAATGCAGGTTCATTACACAAGAATCCCAGCATGAAACTGAAATGATTAAGGTCGTGGTTATAAACCATTTAAGGTCGTGATTATAAACCATTCAATCTTCAGAAAGTATTTCTTGACCACTTACTTTGTGCCAGACCCTGCACAGGAATTGAACAGAGCAGTGTCTGCAGTGGAAATAGCTCCTGGCGTCATGGAGTCTGGAGTCTAACAGAAAAGTAGATAGCTGAATAATTACCACTCAAATGATGGTTATAAAAAATATATAAGACACAGTGGGCTTCCCTGGGGGCTCAGTGGTAAAGAATCCACCTGCCGTGCAGATGTGGGCTCAATCCTTGGGTCCAGAAGATCCCCTGGAGAAGGAAATGGCAACCACTCTAGTATTTTTACCTGGAAAATCCCACAGACAGAAGAGTCTAGCAGGCTACAGTCCGTGGGGTCGCAAGAGTTAGACATGACTTAGCAATTAAATAACACAACAACACAAGGTGCAAGTAACAGAATTTTGGGCACCCTACCTTTGGAAATATCAGGCAAGATGTTTCCTCCCAAAGTGACATTTAAGCTAAAATGTGAAGGAGTGAAAATTGGTCCTATGAGTACAGAGAATAGGGTGTTTCGGGGAGAGAAACTCTAGAAAGAGGGATGAGCAGCCTTGCAATTCACAGAACATCAAGGTCAGCATGCCTGGTGCACTATGAGCAAAGTGTGGTGGCAGAAAATGACCAATGGACATAAGCCAGACTCTTTATGACCCCGACAGCTGCTAAAATATTGACCATTTCCTCAGGGGCACTAGGAGACTTTGAAGGTTTTAAGAAAGAGAATTAAATGACTAAATTTTAATATTTTCAAAGATTGCTCTTGGGGAGGGAGGTCGGAGGGAGGTTCAGAAGGGAGGGAACATGGGTGTACCTATGGCTGATTCTTGTTGATGTTTGACAGAAAACAACAAAATTCTGTAAAGCAATTATCCTTCAATTAAAAAGCAAATCAATTAAAAAAAAAAAGATTGCTCTGTGCTCAGTCTGAGGTTTGTCCTCAGATGTGTAGAAAGAACACACAAGTTTCTTCTCTGGGCAGAAAATGCAGGCTAAATGCCAACCTATAAGGATATATTGGGCAAATGTGCTTACAGCAGGCAACCCACCTTCACTGTTAGAACAACTTCCAAACACATGCTCCTATGACCATACACAGACTCATGGCCTGGCACATCTCAGTTTCTCACAAGAACAGAAATCTTAACGTGCCTTTCATTGACATTGACCAAACTATAGGTGCAATAAAGTTCTCCTTGAAGGTTTTAAAGGCCCATCCTATAACTCAGGTCATAGCCTAATTTGCAAATAACTGTCAAAACTCAGACACCAATACATCGCCAAAGAGACTCTATTTCTCTGCCTCAGTATTTGCACCAGGAAATCAACTGATCTTTGGTTTACATCCCAGTCTAGGATTGCTGATTTCTCCCAACTTCAGAGGTGGATGTTTAGGTCTAGCGTTAGTTACAAAGTATGCTTGGGAAAATCATGTTGGGCTAAGGAAGGAGGTGATCTTCTTTTCCTTCCTTTGACTCTCTGCATCCTTTCTCATCCTTTTTTCTGGAGTCAGTAGCTTAGGAAATGGTCTCAGGCCGTTTCAGGTTTGGTTACTACCTCCATGTTCCATCATCAGTCTCAAACGTGTGGTTGTCAATCTACAGTGGCCACATGTGAGCATGTTGGATTCCATCTAGAACCGACCAGCACAACTTCCTGAACACCTGAGAACAAGGGCTGTGTTATGTCTTTAGAAGTGTAAATGTCCTAAAAGAGTGGTTCATCAAGTGTGAGGTCCACATGTTCTCTTGGATCCTAAGATCAGGGTGATGAGACAAAGGTTGGCTGAGCTTTGAGTTAAGTAGTTTGCCTCTGTATCATCAAGGCCCATAGGGAGACCAAGTCTAAAACGTCTTCTGGCTCCAGGATTCGGCCAACCTCCTGCTTCAGACATTTTTATTTTATCAGATAAGAGAAAACTTTGAGTGGGTGGTTTTTGAGACATCAGAACTTTGGAACTGATATTCATCAGAGTTTCACATGTTTGGACAGTGAGAAGGCCATTGGGTGTGAAGAGGAGTGAACAAGGAGAAGATTAGTAGGATTCTAAGAGAAATTTAGTGAGAAGCCAGATTATTCAGATCTTGGAGGCCACTGTAAGGACTTCAGCTTTTACTGAAGATGAAATAAGGAATCATTGCAAGCTCTTGAGCAAAGGAGTGAGATGATCAGGATGATGTTAAAATTGGCCACTTGTGGAATGAGAAGGGGGAAAGGGACGAGGTAAGAACAAGTTAGTAACAACTGAAATAACTGTAATGGGAATGGATGGTGAACTTAGGTTAGAGAGATGGTTGTGAAGAAATAAGAAATGACCGAATACTTTTCAGTCTTTCTGTGTCTATCAATCCAGTGTAGATATTACCTCAGGTTAGCAAATAATAAAATTATAAAATAAAGTAAAATAGAATTATAAGATGTTTGTTGATAGCTCTAGGCCATGATGATATAAAATTCTGAATAACACAGTCAAAGGTTCACACCACAGAGTGTCTAAGATTCACATTTAATGGTGTGATCACCTGACTGACCCTCTGACCCTCTCAGCTGAGGAAGTAAGAGTTTGGGGAGATTGGGTTTGACCACAAAGGACAACAGAGAAAGAGAGAGACAGATGGACAGACAGACGGGCAGACGCAAGCAAAGACTGCAGAAGCCGTGAGACTTATATATGGCCATTCACTTCCCACAGTTTGACTGTCCTTCATGGAGAAGGCTCCTCCATCCATGGGATTTTCCAGGCAAGAATACTGGAGTGGGTGGCCATTTCCTTCTCCAGGGGATCTTCCCGACCCAGGGGTCAAACCCACGTCTCCCACATTGCAGGCACCTCTGCACCACCTCTGCTTGGTGGGCTATAGTCCACGGGTCGCAAAGAGTCGGACACGACTGAGCGACTTCACTTTCACTTTCACTTTCACGGAGAAGGCAATGGCAACCCACTCCAATGTTCTTGCCTGGAGAATCCCAGGGACGGGAGCCTGGTGGGCTGCCGTCTTTAGAACAACTTCCAAACACATGCTCCTATGACCATACACAGACTCATGGCCTGGCACATCTCAGTTTCTCACAAGAACAGAAATCTTAACGTGCCTTTCATTGACATTGACCAAACTATAGGTGCAATAAAGTTCTCCTTGAAGGTTTTAAAGGCCCATCCTATAACTCAGGTCATAGCCTAATTTGCAAATAACTGTCAAAACTCAGACACCAATACATCGCCAAAGAGACTCTATTTCTCTGCCTCAGTATTTGCACCAGGAAATCAACTGATCTTTGGTTTACATCCCAGTCTAGGATTGCTGATTTCTCCCAACTTCAGAGGTGGATGTTTAGGTCTAGCGTTAGTTACAAAGTATGCTTGGGAAAATCATGTTGGGCTAAGGAAGGAGGTGATCTTCTTTTCCTTCCTTTGACTCTCTGCATCCTTTCTCATCCTTTTTTCTGGAGTCAGTAGCTTAGGAAAGGGTCTCAGGCCGTTTCAGGTTTGGTTACTACCTCCATGTTCCATCATCAGTCTCAAACGTGTGGTTGTCAATCTACAGTGGCCACATGTGAGCCTGTTGGATTCCATCTAGAACCAACCAGCACAACTTCCTGAACACCTGAGAACAAGGGCTGTGTTATGTCTTTAGAAGTGTAAATGTCCTAAAAGAGTGGTTCATCAAGTGTGAGGTCCACATGTTCTCTTGGATCCTAAGATCAGGGTGATGAGACAAAGGTTGGCTGAGCTTTGAGTTAAGTAGTTTGCCTCTGTATCATCAAGGCCCATAGGGAGACCAAGTCTAAAACGTCTTCTGGCTCCAGGATTCGGCCAACCTCCTGCTTCAGACATTTTTATTTTATCAGATAAGAGAAAACTTTGAGTGGGTGGTTTTTGAGACATCAGAACTTTGGAACTGATATTCATCAGAGTTTCACATGTTTGGACAGTGAGAAGGCCATTGGGTGTGAAGAGGAGTGAACAAGGAGAAGATTAGTAGGATTCTAAGAGAAATTTAGTGAGAAGCCAGATTATTCAGATCTTGGAGGCCACTGTAAGGACTTCAGCTTTTACTGAAGATGAAATAAGGAATCATTGCAAGCTCTTGAGCAAAGGAGTGAGATGATCAGGATGATGTTAAAATTGGCCACTTGTGGAATGGAAGGGGGAAAGGGACGAGGTAAGAACAAGTTAGTAACAACTGAAATAACTGTAATGGGAATGGATGGTGAACTTAGGTTAGAGAGATGGTTGTGAAGAAATAAGAAATGACCGAATACTTTTCAGTCTTTCTGTGTCTATCAATCCAGTGTAGATATTACCTCAGGTTAGCAAATAATAAAATTATAAAATAAAGTAAAATAGAATTATAAGATGTTTGTTGATAGCTCTAGGCCATGATGATATAAAATTCTGAATAACACAGTCAAAGGTTCACACCACAGAGTGTCTAAGATTCACATTTAATGGTGTGATCACCTGACTGACCCTCTGACCCTCTCAGCTGAGGAAGTAAGAGTTTGGGGAGATTGGGTTTGACCACAAAGGACAACAGAGAAAGAGAGAGACAGATGGACAGACAGACGGGCAGACGCAAGCAAAGACTGCAGAAGCCGTGAGACTTATATATGGCCATTCACTTCCCACAGTTTGACTGTCCTTCATGGAGAAGGCTCCTCCATCCATGGGATTTTCCAGGCAAGAATACTGGAGTGGGTGGCCATTTCCTTCTCCAGGGGATCTTCCCGACCCAGGGGTCAAACCCACGTCTCCCACATTGCAGGCACCTCTGCACCACCTCTGCTTGGTGGGCTATAGTCCACGGGTTGCAAAGAGTCGGACACGACTGAGCGACTTCACTTTCACTTTCACTTTCACGGAGAAGGCAATGGCAACCCACTCCAATGTTCTTGCCTGGAGAATCCCAGGGACGGGAGCCTGGTGGGCTGCCGTCTATGGGGTCGCACAGAGTCGGACACGACTGAAGCGACGCAGCAGCAGCAGCATGAGCACCAGGCGCTCTCCTAGGCCACAGTGATGTTATTGCTCTGCGTGTAAACCAGAGACAGAGCAGAGGATAGAGGCACAATGCAGGTACCATTAATCTGGGCCCAGCCACGCGCCATGTGAGATCAAGAATCCTGGGAGAAAATGTAGGGTGAGAGAACCCAGCACCATGTCCTCTTCCTGGAGGAGTGCACTGTCTGGCTCCTGAGAAGAGCCAGGCACATTGTTTCCATTTCCTTCTCCTCAGTATGGCAAAGGCCTCTGCGCTCTGTGGAGTCAATTTCCATTGTGCCTTTTTCTCCTGGAAAACATACTCCTTCAGGCATTCCCACTTTTAAACAGTCTCTTCTGAAAGTCAAAGGGTGTTTCTCTCAACTAGCTCAGACAGAGTTTACATGCGCTGCAGCTCTGACGAGACGGGAGGACTTTTCTCCCATGTGCTGGGTCACCGAACACCCTCTCTGGTGGATTTAATCTAATTCAGTCCACCGAGGCCCCTAAACCGGCCAGTTGGTTGTCATCGCCAATTAAAGGGAACATTTTAAAGTCATTTCACGAATGATTCACAGACATATCTCAGTGTCCTTTGTGTTTGCAATGGCATTCGCAAAAACAAATGTACTTGAAAAATGTCCCACAGCTACCAGGAACTACTTCAATCAATATTTGCTTTTTTTTTTTTTTTTTGACTTGTCCTTAGCCTTGTCAGGTCACCTTATCCTTGAATTTTGGAAGATTTTTCTCCTTTTTCTCACAATTTACTTCTAAGTTAGTCATCCCTTCATCATTTCCCTCCTAAACTCCATGATTTCTGTTCTATTATTTCTATGCCCCTTAATCCTTCGTATCATTCCAAAACATTTACCTGAGGTGACTGTGTCATAGTTGGCCATCATTAATGTCGTTCACAAAATGATCTCCAAAATTATTTTAAATCTCCCATCACCAACTCTAAAGCCAATGAACCAAGCCCATGAAAAGCTATTAATCAGCTGAAGACACATTTCTGAAAATCATCACCAACTGGGGTCCACAAGTTTTTCACAGTCATAAGCCAGAAGGCAAAACAATCATTCGGCATCAAGTTTAACATTTTATTACTGCACTTTCCCCCAGGGATTCTCTTAAGATTCCAGCCTGTTCATATTAAATGCTGGAAGACAGTAGCAGTTAGAAGGAAGCTTCCATTGCTTGCTTAGAACCCCATGTCTCCCAGTAGGTGGCTCTACAGTGTGAGAAAGAATGCATTATCTCCTTTAGTGATGCTGCCTCTTAACTCACTTCTGCTTGGACTAACAGAGAGATTGGTGCACTGGGCCTCCCCTTTCACTGACCCAGTTCTCCCTGTTGCTGAGAAGAAACAGCACAGTGCTTTGGTACCCAAATTGCATCTCAAATAAAGGGAAATGTGTGCTTCAAGAATTAAGCCTTTCTGGTTTGCCTCTTGATGTTTGGGGAAGATGCCAAGGCCAGGTACAGAATTGTCCATGCAAGGGAAGCTCAAAAACTTTGCTAAAAAGACATACCTCATGTGTGTTGAGAGTACAGAATCTGTGTCTTCACAGTTTCAAAAGAATGGTGGGACAAGAAAGAAAGGAATGACCACATGGAAAGGACTTAATCTTCAGAAGGCTGCTTTATTAGTAATGATGTGTATTAAAAACATAAACTATCCTGAATTGTCAGCTCTTTAAAAGAGTACCTGACATCCCTACTTTAGATTATACTTCTAACAAATCTACAAAATCAGTAAGAGAGACCAAAATAATAACAAATGACTTTTTCCCTGCATCAGCCAGGGATTTTTCTGTCCCAGAATTAGATCTTTAGATTTCTAGAGCTTTGGGCTATGGCTTTATCAACCATACCAATGAGATTTCCAGGTTCTAAAGAAGGAGCAGGTCGAAAATAAGCCTACATGACAGGCTAATAGCTTGTGAAAAATAAGCACCAGATAAAAGGCATGGGTTACAGGAGGACAGTCACCAGAGAAAGAGGCAATGGAGGCAAACAAGGGAGGATGAGAAGCTAATTAAGGAAGGCAATTTCTTCTTCCATTACTGAGCCAAGAAGGCCCTTCAAGTTTACTAGGAAAAAAAAAAAAAAATCATTGGATCTTTATCCGCAAAGTACACATTCACCATTCTGACCAATCCCTGTTTCCTGCGTTCTACTTCATGTTGAAGTCTGGAAACTATTTCTTTGTGCTGTGGCACCGTTGGTCTGTGGAGTACAGCACACATGTGTCCAGTTAAAGAACAAATCTTCAGGGTCAGAATCAATCATGTCACTTGTATACTCCAAATGCATTCTATTGCTGAGAAACTTAAGGGGGGTTAGTAATTGGTCCAAGATCACACAGTTGCTAGGCAGAAGGGTGAGATTTAGGACCAGCTCTAGATGGCTGCAAGTCTGTAGTGTAGTACCATGCCTCATGTAAAAGATGATCAGTCAACATCCTTTGATGGCCTAGATGGTAAGAGAGTAAATAAAGTTAAAAAAATTTTTTAATCTAAAAATGTCACCAATTTGAGAAGAATATTTCCATATTTAGTTTTCTAGTTTCCTTAAAAGGATATAGGAAGGGATTCCACGAGGAGCAAGCCCTTCTTTCTAATTCATCAGAAATTAGAAATTTCCTTTGGTAGTCATTGAAACTCACACGCTTTTGTTTCTCTGAAGAAAAGGAAGACATAACACTAAACATTACGTTATGCTTCTTAATTAGTTTAGAACCTTAGATGACGACACTATGCCAAACATTAGAATAGTAACTAGAATTTTAGGACATATATTCCAAAATTCTGGATTATTTATTTTAAAAATAAATAAACAGGGAAAACAATCATGGGTGTGACCTCTCCCACTTGAACCGGCTCTCTTGAGGTTCACTGAAGAGTTTCAGCACAAAGATCCAGAGAAAAATCTAGGAGCTCCACCTATAGCCTGTTCCTCCCCCAGTTACCTCAAGAGATGAAACTGGGGCTTGTCTAAGTGTGGCTGTCAATTTTGACCCCCACACAAAATTTGAGAAAGTAAGGCTGGAAAGAGGAAGAAATGTGTTCTCTAGCCACAGAGAAATTTATTATTGTTACATTAATTGTACTGAAAGAAACACCAACTGATCACCTACTATGTGCTCTGTGTTGTGTATATAATAATAAGCAGTATGAGGTTCTGCCCCCAAGAGCCCGATAAAAACCCTAATTAAATTCCAAGGTGACACAATGGTGTTTACATAGAATAAGGTGAAGGCAGAAATAAGGGAGGGATCAGTTCTACTAGAGAAAAAGAGAGTTCTGAGAGTAACGTAGGGAAGGGCAGAGAAGCAGTGGGAATAGCATGCACAAAAGGACAGTGGCGTGAAACACAGAGTAGCAGTGAAGAAAAACATATAAGTTAGTGAGGCTAATAAGAGCTGGGGATGCTGGAGAGGAAGGGGACACGGTGGTGCTTGGGAAGGAGGCAGAGACTATAGCATAAAAGACCTATAAGCTTGGTAAGAAATTTAGGTTTTAGCTTGAAACTATGAGATTTTAAGAGATGTAAACAGGAAAGTGCATTTGAAAACACTTAAGTCTGACAGAGTTGCAGAAACAAAGAGAGAATAAGAAAAATCCATGAAAGTTTTGAGGGCCCAGACTGAGACTTTAACAAAAGAGAATGAAAACTATAGGCTAGATATCAAGGTGGCAAAATAGACATGATTTGAAAATCAATTCAATATACGTAGATAAGAGTCAATTAAATAGGTGATACTTCAATTCAGATGTCTGGCTTGGATAGCAAGATGATGGGTGATGCCATTTCACCATGACAGGCCAGATCTGCGTGCTGGGAAAGTGAAAGTGAAGTCACTCAGTCGTGTCCGACTCTTCGCGACCCCATGGACCATAGCCTACCAGGCTCCTCCCTGCATGGGATTCTCCAGGCAAGGTACTGGAGTGGGTTGCCATTTCCTTCTTCAGGGGATCTTCCTGACCCAGGGATCGAACTTGGGTCTCCTGCATTCCAGGCAGACACTTTAACCTCTGAGCCACCAGGGATAAGGTAATAATGTGAGTGTTCCACACACTGAGTTTATGGCATCTGAAGAATGGAAATCTAAGTGAAGATGTCCAAGGTCTTGAACAGAAAGAGATTCAGTCCATGGATCCAGATTTTCATGTGTCCGCAGTTAAAACTTTGAGATCAGATGTCATCATTTAGGGATAAAAATTATAGAGCAAAAAACTAAAATCTAAGGACAGAGTCTCAGAAATAGAGAAGGAATAAGCAAAGGGAGGAAAGAAGAAAACCATGGAGAGTCATGTCCTAGAAGTCAAGGAAGGAGAGGAGTCTGCAGGAGGAGGGGGCATCACCACTATCAAAGCTCACAGGGCAGATGAGAAAGCATTAATAGCATCATATTGGTCAAACAGAAGATATATATATATACATACCCATTTCTAGAAGCAGAGTGAATGGGTCCTGAAAAAGTGAAGATAAAAAATAGAAACCGCTTTTCCATATGACTGGTTGTGAAGGGGTGCACTGATACAGGGCTCTAAGAGAAGGAATACAAGGGACTTACACAAAGGTTAATTTCTAAATGAGAACAACTTTAGCATGTTTCCAAGGTGTTGAGAAGCTNAAAAAATAGAAACCGCTTTTCCATATGACTGGTTGTGAAGGGGTGCGCTGATACAGGGCTCTAAGAGAAGGAATACAAGGGACTTACACAAAGGTTAATTTCTAAATGAGAACAACTTTAGCATGTTTCCAAGGTGTTGAGAAGCTAGTGAAGAGGATAAGTTTAAAAATACAGAAAAGGGGTAAATATAGAAGAGAGGAGAGAAGATGAATGAGCTTAAGATCAGCTGTAAATAGAAGTGTTTTTCCCTAAGGCTGGAGGGAAAGAAGTGAAGATGTGAGTGAGCATAAAGTTTATCCCACTTCAACTTCAATTATCTTTTGGATGGAGACAGCAGCTTTACCAGCTAGAAGAGGAAAGGGCAAGTGCAGAAAAAGGAGCTTCAACAGAGGAGTTAAAATCTGTGATAAACATGGGAACAGGGAGAGGAAACTGACCAGAGGCAGACAGAAACCTTGATGAGCCATGTAAATGGGTCATCTGAGACTGGAGACCATAAAAAATTCCTGATACTGAGAACTCAGGTGTGTGATGTTCTCTAAAGGTTAGATTTATTACAAGATTTGCATGATGGAAAAATGAGGATAATCATTAAAACACTCAGAAAATAATTTGGTTGAAGCAACAAATTGTGGGGTCTGTTCTGAATATATAAGAATGATAAATCATGAGAATGAACAGGGAAGAAAAGATGAAAAGTTAAGGGACTAAAAATCTCAGTGGTAGTGAAGAATGAGCAAGCCTACTAGATACTTAACGTGGGAAAGATGCGATGAATTCATAAAGGAAATTTACATATTGTCCCTACTGTCCCTTAAACCTGTCGGGTAAGGGGATGGGGTAGAATGTCTGACTCTAGAAGAGCCTGGCCCCTCTTAGGTAGTGAATGGTTCTACAGCTCCTTTAATTCGCGAACATTCCAATAATCAAACTTGGCCAGCACAATACCAATCACAATTCAACTCTCATTGAAAGATGAAGCTTATCTTCTTCTCCTTGAGCTAGGACTAGTTATAGCTGAGCTGCCCACCGCTTGGGAAGGTACATTTCTAGTTGTTTTCTTCTCCCTTTCTCCCCACAGACCAAGCTATTTTAAACCTTGCCATAACTAAAGCAGAGCCAAGCTGAGGGAGAGTAAGGGGGACTGGAAAGTTCTTATTTGACCATAACAGTTTAAAGAAAGCTTCCTGATCTCTGAATATGGCCAGGATTTAAAGCTTATTCTTCTCCCCAATCATTTTTGTGCCTTCTTTACAGATTCCCCTTGTGGGCCCCTCTGACTGCAATTATCATCATGGATATAATCTTCTCATTCACCTAACTACTCCCAATTCCCTCCAAATTTCTGTCCTGGCTTTTCACTGCTTGATCCCTCACCCAGCAAGGCAACAACTTTATAAAAGACGAAAAGGAGAAAAAAATACACAAACAAGATTATATATACTTACATATTTATTTCACTTCATCTTGTGAATTTAAATTACTGTCTAATATTATTTCATTTCAACCTGAAGTTTCTTGAGTATTTCTAGTAAGACAGGTCGGCTAGCAACAAACTCCCCAAGTTTTTGTGTACCTGGGAATATCTTTATTTTATCTTCACGTTTGAAAGAGAGATTCATTGTATGTAAGACTTTTGAAGGACAGTTTTTTCTTTTCTTTCTTTCAACATTTTGGGTATATCATTCCATTGCCTTCTGGACTCCATTGTTTTGGATGAGAAGTCAACCATTCATTGTATTGACATTCCCCTGTATGTAATGAGTCACTTTTTTCTTGCTGCTTTCAATTTTTTCTCTGTGTTTTGGATTCCATCAACTTCACTATTATGACCTATAAGTGACCTTTTGTGTTTATCTTAATTGGTGTCTATTAAGCTTCTTGGATTTGTAAATGAATGCTTTCATCAAATTTGGGAAGTTTTCAGCCATTATTTTCTCAAATATTTTTTCCTGCCCTTTTCCCTCTTTCCTCTCCTTCTGGGAGGTCGATTACACGTATACTGCTGTGCTGACATTATTCCACAGGACTCTCTTGCTTTTCTTCAATCTTTTTTCCCTATATTCTTAAGTTTTCTCTAACTTCAAGTTCACTGATTATTTCTTTTGCCATCTCAAATCTGTTCTTGAGTTCACCTATTGAATTTCTCATGACAGTTTTTGGAATTTTTAATTCAAGAATTTTATTTTGTTGTTAGAGCTTTTTCCTCTCTTAAATTTCCCTGTTTGTTGAGTCATTGTCATAATATCTTTTTTTACTTCTTTGCATATATTTGAAGTCTTAGTCTTCAAGCCTACACTTGAAACTACTCAGAGTCAGTTTCTATTAATTGTTTTTTTTTTTTTTTCCTTGAGTATAGGGTCATACTTTCCTATTTCTGTGCATCTCTCATAATTTTTAGCTGGAAAATGGACATTTTAGAAAACCTATTATAGAAACTATAATTTTTTTTTAATTTTTCTGATGGTTGTTTTCATTTGCCTGGAAATAAACTGCAATGCTTATGGGCCCACAATGTGCACTGAACAGAACTGTTCTTTTTTCTTATTATATCAGCCTATCTTTTTATGGGTCATACTTGTGGCTACATAGCTTTGTGATTAGGCAATAATTTGTGTTGACACATTCTGACTATTGATTTATATATGCACCAGGAAGTACACTCCAGAAGATCAAAGGAGAAGAAACCTCTCTGCCCGCCTATTTCAGAAGTTAAAAGAGATTTAGGAATGGAAGAGCTCAGTTGTAATGCAGTAAGTCAACAATGGATTATAAGAATTTAATAATTCTTGTCTTACTTTTATTTTACTTAATTAAGTAGGTCAGTTTTCATTCCAATCCCAAAGAAAGACAATGCCAAAGAATGCTCAAACAACCACACAATTGCACTCATCTCACATGCTAGTAAAGTAATTCTCAAAATTCTCCAAGCCAGACTTCAGCAATACGTGAACCATGAACTTCCATATGTTTAAGCTGGTTTTAGAAAAGGCAGAGGAACCAGAGATCAAATTGCCAACATTCACTGCATCATGGAAAAGGCAAGAGAGTTCCAGAAAAACATCTGTTTCTGCTTTATTGACTATGCCAAAGCCTTTGACTGTGTGGATCACAATAAACTATGGAAAATTCTGAAAGAGATGGAAATACCTGATCACCTGACCTGCCTCTTGAGAAACTTATATGCAGGTCAGGAAGCAACAGTTAGAACTGGACATGGAACAACAGACTGGTTCCAAATAGGAAAAGGAGTATGTCAAGGCTGTATATTGTCACCCTGCTTATTTAACTTATATGCAGAGTACATCATGAGAAACACTGGGCTGGAAGAAGAACAAGCTGGAATCAAGATTGCTGGGAGAAATAGCAATAACTTCAGATATGCAGATGACACCACCCTTATGGCAGAAAGTGAGGAGGAACTAAACAGCCTCTTGATGAAAGTGAAAGAGGAGAGTGAAAAATTGGCTTAAAGTTCAACATTTAGAAAACGAAGATCAGGCATCCAGTCCTATTACTTCATAGCAAATAGATGGGGAAACAGTGGCTGACTATTTTGGGGGGCTCCAAAATCACTGCAGATGGTGATTGCAGCCATGAAATTAAAAGACGCTTACTCCTTGGAAGAAAAGTTATGACCAACCTAGATAGCATGTTCAAAAGTAGAGACATTACTTTGCCAACAAAGATCTGTCTAGTCACGGCTATGGTTTTTCCAGTGGTCATGTATGGATGTGAAAGTTGTACTGTGAAGAAAGCTGAGTGCCTTAGAATTGATGCTTTTGAACTGTGGTGTTGGAGAAGACTCTTGATAGTTCTTTAGACTGCAAGGAGATCCAACCAGTCCATCCTAAAGGAGATCAGTCCTGGATGTTCATTGGAAGGATTGTTGTTGAAGCTGAAACTCCAATACTTTGGCCACTTGATGCAAAGAGCTGACTCATTTGAAAATACTCTGGTACTGGGAAAGACTGAGGGCAGGAGGAGAAGGGGGTGATAGAGGGTAGTCCATCCTAAAGGAGATCAGTCCTGGATGTTCATTGGAAGGATTGTTGTTGAAGCTGAAACTCCAATACTTTGGCCACTTGATGCAAAGAGCTGACTCATTTGAAAATACTCTGGTACTGGGAAAGACTGAGGGCAGGAGGAGAAGGGGATGATAGAGGGTGAGATGACTGGATGGCATCACCGACTCAATGGACATGAGTTTGGGTAAACTCTGGAAGTTGGTGATGGACAGGGAGGCCTGGCATGCTGTGGTTCACGGGGTTGCAAAGAGTCAGACACAACTGAGTAACTGAACTGAAATTGAAAGTAAGCAAAACGCAAGAGTCATAGCTCTCAAAAGACAGTGCTTCAATACTGCTAATGTTTTACCAGAAAGACTTGTTGAATGAGCATCTCAACTTCCCTAGCAATGTTTCAATCAGAGAAGAAGACTTCAAGTGAACAATCGTCTATATGGGGAGTGGGTGGTAGGGGTGGATGATGAGATATGGCACATACATGCATAATAAGCACATTTATTTTATACATATAGGAATACAGCTGTCTACTTAAATAGTTTTGGCATCTACTGGAAACATTAAACACACTGTTAGGCAAATTCTTTCTCATGGTCTCAGTTTCTTCATCTATAAAATAAGAGGATTTAACTAAAATCACAGATAGGAAACAAAATTTGTCCACTAAAGCAGAATGGTATGTGTTATATGAGTGCCATAAAGAAAAGAATTTTTGAGGCTATACAAAAGCCTAGGAAAAAGTGCACTATGATGGATAAGAAATGTTTTCTGTGGTCAAAGGATAGGAGAATGGTGATTTAAGTTGCAATTTTGCCATCCTTGGAAATATATCTGAGGATTCTTTAACATTCTATGATTTTATAACTCTTTGTTATAGTCTGTATTATATCTTCTAAACAAGACAGTCTGGTTTGTAAACAGAAATAGATCCACTCCACAGAGAATTGAGGATGGAACTGGTTTCGTTTGTGGGCAGATCAGTCACTCATTTTTCTGATGAGATTTGGGAAAGCAGAGTGGATAGAGTTCTCTCGAAGTACTAATTCTAGACATGCTTTTCATGGGTCAAATTTTTTTCTACAGATTATATATAATAACCCCTGTGAAAATAACTCACCACACTGAAATGAAATTGAATAATACCAATGATCTCATATATTTAAATTGAAATTTTAACTTTATAAAATGCTTTCACATTCATTTTTCTCCTGCATCACTGTCATTTCATAATAGCCCTGTAAGACAAATATCCTTATTCTTATTTCAGGAGAGGAGTCAGATGCCAAGTAAGGTTAAGTGAATTGGTTGCCAAGACTCCCTGACTAGAGATGGTAAGTGTTAGAGGTGGCACATCAATGCAGTGCATTTAACACCATGTTCAGAGATTTTTACATCACAGCTGATCCTTTTCAGGAAGTAGTTTTCAGTAGGAAGGTGAGAAAGGGCATAAAAGCAGTAGGTACTGGAGAAGGCGGGAGGGGAGGCTGGTGGTGACGGTGGTCAGATGTTGGAGAAGAAATGGGAAATCAAGATCTCTGAGCCACACATCACTGACTCCCACATTTGCTTCTCAACATCCTTTACTATGTATCAACCATCACATCTACATCTCCAAGAGAATTCTTGATTTCCAGCCCACCCTTCTACTCCACCAAATCTACTCCTTCCACAGTTTTCTATATACTGCTGCTGCTGCTAAGTCACTTCAGTCGTGTCCGACTCTGTGTGACCCCATAGACTATTACATGGTATATTAGCCTGCTGGGGCTGCCATAACAGAGTACTACAGACTGAGAGGCTTAAAGGACTGAAATTTATATGCTCACAGTTCTGGAGGCCAGAGTCACGATAGAGGTGCCAGCTGGGTTTGTTTCGGTGAGAGGTCTCTTCTCGGCTTATCAACAGGAGACTCCTAGCTGTGTCTTCACATGGCCTTTCCTCTNTGGGGCTGCCATAACAGAGTACTACAGACTGAGAGGCTTAAAGGACTGAAATTTATATGCTCACAGTTCTGGAGGCCAGAGTCACGATAGAGGTGCCAGCTGGGTTTGTTTCGGTGAGAGGTCTCTTCTCGGCTTATCAACAGGAGACTCCTAGCTGTGTCTTCACATGGCCTTTCCTCTGTAGGTGCAGAAACAGATCTTAGGTAAACACCATCCTATCAGATTAAGTCCCTGATTTTAGGGCCTCATGCTGTGTGCTCAGTTGTATCTCTTTGTGACCCCACAGACTAGCTTGCCAGGCTCCTCTGTCCATGGAATTTTCCAGGCAAGAATAATGGAGTGGGTTGACATTTATGGCTTCATTTAACTTTAATTTTACCACTCTAAAGGCCCTACCTCCAAATACAGTCACATTGGAGTTAGGACTTCAATATATGAATTGGGGGTGGGGCGGGGGGACACAATTCAGACTATAGCACATGGCATACAAACTTTCACCTACTGTTCTAGCCAAAATACTAGGCATTATCCTTGATCCCTCTTCTTCTCTCATATCCTATATCCAATCAATCTAACTTTACTATTTTTTAAAATTAATTTATTTTGTTGCTCCATATTTTAGTTGTAGCATACAGGATCTTTGATCTTCCTTGAAACAATCAGGATATTTAGTTGTGGCATGTCAGACCTAGTTCTCAGATCAAAGATCAAACCCAGGCCCCCTGCGTTGGGAGTGTGGAGTCTTAGCCATTGGGCCACCAGGGAGGTCCCAATCTACCTTTAAAACATATCTCTACATCAGTGACATCTTATCACCTCCCCAGCTATAGCTGAAGACCAAATCATTTGATCTTTCACCCAGACCACTGAGATAGCATACTACCTGGTCTCCTTGTAAAGCTGTCCTTTAACCCTATAAATCAGATTATTCCTCTTTTGAAAGCCATTAATGTTTCCCATATCACTTAGAATTCAATCCAATCCCTTCCTTAGGGCTAGGAAGGTCCTGAACAACCTGGCTCCTGATTGTCTCTCCAAAGTAATTTCTCCCCAGAAATTAATAGCACCCCCAGCCACCCTGGTTCTCTTGCTGGTGCTTGAACACTCCACATTATTCCTATCTCAAGTGCTGGCCCTTTTCTCTTCCTCCTACCTGGAATGCTCTTTTCAAGAAGTGCCTGTGACTCACCCTTCACATCAGTGGTCATCAACATGATCAAAGTAAGTGAAATAGCCCCCCAGCCCTCTAACTATCTCAAACACATAGCTCACCATTTTCAGCAACAGGACTTCACCATCCTAGGAAACTCTTGCCAAGGAAGATTGACTTGTAGATAATGATATTGCTTATTTCACAAACTTTTCAATATTCATTTATCCAAATAACACTAGACTTCAAGTAAATTAGCTGGGTTAATCACTTTCCTCTTCAATTTCAAACCCAAAGTGTGTTTAACAGTCTCAATCTGGACTGACACTGAAAAGACTGCCTTAAACTATACCTTCCAAAATTCATCAATATCCCATGTTTTCTTTCCCCACCTGGGGCACATCTAAGACTGTCAAGGCACTGTTCTTCCTTTTAGCACTGAAATTGCAATAGTGATTAGCTCAGCTGTGCTTACTCAGTGGGTTATTTTGATGATTTGGGAGAGGAGTTGGCACTTGACTCTGCCCACCTTTCTACTTACCCTGCTTAATTTGTATTCATATCATTTATTACTAACAGATACAGATATAATCATTTACTTGTTACTCATTTATAATTTTTTTTCCTGGAATAAAATATAAGATCCATAATGGCAGGGATATTTTTCATCTTATCCTTGGCAGAAATCCTGGCAAAAATAGGACAATGCCCAGCACATAGTAGGCTCTCATTAAAACTGTTAATAAATGAGTGAGCTCGTAGGTTGGCTGAGCCAGGATTAAGGAGACAAGGCACAGACAGGAGTCTCTCCATATTCAGTGAGATGACATGAGCGAGACAAAGCGTCTCTGGATCTCTGGAAAGATTATAGAGGCTATAGACTTTCCCTTTGAATCCTGAGCAGCACTGAACCAGGGCACAGATGCCATGGGTGCCACAAGGCTGGTCTCCTGGGGATTCTGCTCATTCTGGTACCCCTGCCCTACCAGAGCAAACACGATCATCACCATTTTTCTGCTGTGCTTTCCTCAATCACCTTTATTCTAATTCTTTCTTTCCATCCAAGGAAAAAGGGACATGACAAAGTAGGATATCTAGAAACATTTCTGGTCCTGCCTGCCCTTTCTCCTAAAGTTTGAGCCCTATATAAAACCTGGCCAGGTGAGGCTATGTAAGAGACATATTCACATATCAGGAGGAGCATATTTACTAGGTCTGCTGGGTAAAATGTAAGATGCCAACTTAGTTTTGAATTTCAGGTAAACAGTGAATCATATTTTAGCATAACAGAACCAATATTGCATGGAATATACTTAAACAAAAAAATTAATGTGTTGTTTATTCATATTTAACTGAGTGTCCTATGTTTTTGTTTGCTAACTCTGGCAACCCTAATCAATTAACTTATAAATAGGCACAGGTAATAAACATAAGCAGACAACTGAATGCATGTCCCCATATATTAAGGATGATTGGGACTTTTGTAAATTATTTTTTAAAATATAAATCCCTATGAAACTGATTTCCCATTAAAATATGAAAGTATTGCAGTAAGGAACACATGCCAAGCCAATTAAGGCCATCTCTAACTCTTTGGCATATCTTGAGATTCACACAGGAACAAATTGTACACACTAAATAAATGCTATGGAGACATAAAGACCACACAAACAGAACAAGGAAAGCCTATATTCAGGCTATAGCCCTGGAGTCAGCCTCTGTCACTTACATTTTGGCAGAGACTCAAATGCAGACAGCAGAATGGAAAAGCATTCTAGTCGACAAAAGAGAAGGCTTTGGATGTGCCCTGACTGTAGGCTGTTGGCACAGGGAGTTGTAGAGGGTGAACTAGAGCAGGGAATCCTACCTGATTGACTAGGATTGTGTATTTGGCTTTCTCTGGTTGGTCCTGAGTTGGAAGCAGGGACAAAAATTAGTGAAGCTGTCAGCTATTAATCCAGCCTTGGCCATCTGTGGCTGGACGTCAGGGGTGATGATTTGGCTTCCTAGTTGTTCCCAGACATAGTCTGGCTTCCTACCAACCCGAGGTATGGCAAGGTGGCCTCCTGGGTTGGTTTCCTGGGCAGCTTACTGCAGCTTGTGGGTAAGAGTTCTATTTTTCTGTGGTATGGCCATTGTCTGTTTGTATATTCACTCCCTCAGTATGAGGCTGCACTATTCAGTACGGTAGCCACTCGACACATGTAGCTATTCAAATTTAAATTAATGAAAACATAACATTTTAAATTCAGCTCCTCATTCATGTTAGCTACATTCCAAGCATTCACTAGCCCTGTGCGGATGATGGACTACCGAGCTGGACTGTGCAGATACAGATAGTTTAATAGAAGAGATGACAAAACACTTTTACAACTTTGTTTGTTAGACTTCCAAACTCTAGGAAAATGCAAGCACCATTATCATCTACTGGAAAATTTCCACTTTCTCCTCCCTTGGAGTCTCATTTATACTGTTTTCCCACAACTTTATATTCTCCATTCTCTTCCTTAATCACCAGACTGTGCCTCTGCCCTTTTTTATGCTTTCCCAGTTTGCTGGGTTGATGCTTTCCTTTATTCACAAATTGTTTTGAAAAGTCACTCCAGTGAGCACTTACTGAATCATCTCACTAACTCTGGTTTTCTAGAAATTACCTCCTTTTTAGCTAGCCACAAGGTTATTCCAGAAGCTGACACATTGCTACGTATATCACCCCACACCTACATCCTCTGGTCCCATTGACTGGGTACCTAATCCAGCTGGGTAATCAGTCTGTCCCCTGGGAATAAAGAAAAACAATTCTTTAACCACAGCAAGCAGGAGATCTTTTCCCTATAGGGCCACTGGTCTGCAGTAAGCAACTGTGACTTGGAAGCAGGAGGTACCAGCCATTTTCTACCAGGCCATGCAGCTAATAGGAAAGTAGCGAGAGAGAGCAATGAAACAGATGAACAGAGAGAGAGGCAGAAATGAGAGCTGGAGAGAGGGCTTTCTGGGTCCCCTGCAGCAACGCAAGCTATTATTCCTAAGGTTCAGCCGCTTCATCGCCCTCAAATTCAATGACATAGTCCATTATCCCGCCAATAAATTTTCTTTTTTGCTTAGAGTAGTTTGATTTTCTGTTATTTGCAAGCAAAGAGTCCTAATCAATATAAACTGTAATCAAAGGAATTTGGAATTTGCCTATTTAGACCCTTTTTCCTTCTCAAAGCAACACACACGTGATCAGCAAGCTCTCCTTTATTGCAAGCTGGAACAGGATATATATGGTTCATTTCTTGAGAAGAAACAAAGCAACACAGGAAATAATGTGCAAAGTAGGATAGGTCTGGGGGACTTCCCAGGTGGCTCAGTGGTAAAGAATCTGCCTGCCAATACAGGAGACATGAGTTTGATTCCTGGGTGGGGAAGACCCCATGGAGAGGGAAATGGCAATCAACTCCAATATTCTGGCCTGGAAAATCTCATGGACAGAAGGGCCTGGTGGGCTACAGTCTCTAGGTTTGCAAAGAGTCAGACACAACTGAGCATGCAGGCATGCAGGATAGGTTTACTTTTAGAATAAAGTAGCTCAATTAATAATGCTTACTTCAGAAGACCTACCAGTAAAAATTGGAAAAGGGAAGGAAGAGGTGAGCATTTTCTGTAATGTTATTTAAATCATTAAAAATCTCATAATCAGTTTTTGAAAAAGGAAAAAAATTAAATTCTTACTTTTTATTAATATATTATGTATTTATTCAATAAACATTCATTGAATATCTTTTAGGTAGTGGGGACTATGAAAGACAGAGGGATTCCTACAGTGTAATTGTCAAAAAGCTGAAATTCTTACTTTTGTATAATTGTAAAATGAATGCATGTCAAAGATTTCATCCAACTCATTAACAAAAGGGCTGTTGGAAGCGAGTCCTCCCTCTATTACTCCACATTCCCACACAGTGTGAGTCTCCTGAGCACTGAAAGTGACTCGCTAGAATGATAGGGAATGTCTTCTCTCCCCCAGGAACCATCTGCTCTTCACAGTTGAAAGGTATTCCTCATGAAGCTGCTTGACTCCTTCAAGGCAGAGGCATCTGCTCCCATTCAATATTGTTCCCATCCCTCCCCAAGCCAAATGTGTCCATCCAGGTTAAAGATCTTCTCTCCTCCCACAGAGGATTTGTTTACATTCTGAATAAAAACATAATCTTTTCTCTTTCCCTAGAAGGGAGGAAGGGTGAATGTACCAGCTCCTATGTAAGCTCTGAGATTCATAATTTGGGGGGTTTCATCTGTGATGCAACCTCCTACACGCACAGGTGTAACCATCTGGCTCTCATCACTTCACCTAGCAAGGTGCGAGGCATGAGGAACCAGTGCTACGCTGTTACCGCTATGAATAACAAAGGTGTGACATCCTGTTCAGAGTCTAGTGTTTCCATGAGCAGAGGAATATCGCAGATCCTTCACTTTTTGACTTAATATGAAGGAGTAAAATGTTAAAAATAGTTCAAAGAAGAATTTGAATAATAAACAGAAATATATTGATAATACTGATATTAATTATTTATTATATGTATATAATCAGAATAAAAAACTGCTGAAATTAACTAACAGGTAGAAAACTGGTTAATATCCTATATGGCAGAAAAACATAATATTTGTGGTATTATTTCAACAAGACATAAGCTATCAGACAAATTCTTTTCATTGCTCTAGATGAGAATCATTTGTGTAACTATCAGTTTTCTGTAACTTCCACACATAATTCAACAATAACTTAGTAGAAAGATAAAGGTGTAAATCCATAGAGTCAGAGATAATCTTTGGAGGGTCCAGTTCAGTTCAGTTCACTCTTTCAGTCATGTCCAGCTCTTTTTGACCCCATGAACCACAGCACGCCAGGCCTCCCTGTCCATCACCAACTCCTGGAGTTGACCCAAATCCATGTACATTGAGTCAGTGATGCCATCCAACCACCTTATCCTCTGTCATCCCTTTCTCCTCCTGCCCTCAATCTTTCTCAGAATCAGGGTCTTTTCAAATGAGTCAGTTCTTCACATCAGGAGGCCAAAGTAGTAGAGTTTCAGCTTCAGCATCAGTCTTTCCAATGAACACCCAGGACTGATCTCCTTTAGGATGGACTAGTTGGATCTCCTTGCACTCCAAGGACTCTAAAGAGTCTTCTCCAACACCACAGTTCAAAAGTATCAATTATTCTGTACTCAGCTTTCTTCACAGTCCAACTCTCACATCCATACATGACCACTGGAAAAACCATAGCCTTGACTAGACGGACCTTTGTTGACAAAGTAATGTCTCTGCCTTTTAATACGCTATCTAGGTTGGGCATAACTTTCCTTCCAAGGAGTTAGCATCTTTGAATTTCATGGTTGTAAACACCATCTGCAGTAATTTTGGGGCCCAGAAAAATAAACTCAGCCACTTTTTCCCCATCTATTTCCCGTGAAGTGATGGGACCAGATGCCATGATCTTAGTTTTCTGAATATTGAGCTTTCAGTTCAGTTCAATTACTCAGTCGTGTTCGACTCTTTTTGACCCTATGAATTGCAACATGCCAGGCCTCCCTGTCCATCACCAACTCCCAAAGTCCTTTCAAACTCACATCCATTGAGTCAGTGATACCATCCAGCCATCTCATCCTCTGTCATCCCCTTTTCCTCCTGCCTCTAATCCCTCCCAGCATCAGAGTCTTTTCCAATGAGTCAACTCTTCGCATGAGGTGGTCAAAGTACTGGAGTTTCAGCTTTAGCATCATTTCTTCAAAAGAACACCCAGGGCTGCTCTCCTTTAGAATGGACTGGTTGGATCTCCTTGCAGTCCAAGGGACTCTCAATAGTCTTCTCCAACACCACAGTTCAAAAGCATCAGTTCTTCAGCGCTCAGCTTTCTTCACAGTCCAACTCTCACATCCATACACGACCACAGGAAAAACCATAGCCTTGACTAGACAGACATTTGTTAGCAAAGTAATGTTTCTGCTTTTCAATATGCTATCTAGGTTGGTCATAACTTTTCTTCTAAGGAGTAAGCGTCTTTTAATTTCATAGCTGTAAAGTCTGACACTGTTTCCACTGTTTCCCCATCTATTTCCCATTAAGTGATGGGACTATACGCCATGATCTTCATTTTCTGAATGTTGAGCTTTAGGCCAACTTTTTCACTCTCCCGTTTTACTTTTATCAAGAGGCTTTTTAGTTCCTCTTCACTTTCTGCCATAAGGGTGGTGTCATCTGCATATCTGAGGTTATTGATATTTCTCCCAGCAATCTTGATTCCAGCTCGTGCTTCCTCCAGTCCAGCATTTCCCATGATGTACTCTGCATAGAAGTTAAATAAGCAGGGTGACAATATACAGCCTTGACGTACTCCTTTTCCTATTTGGAACCAGTCTGTTGTTCCATGTCCAGTTCTAACTGTTGCTTCCTGACCTGCATATAGGTTTCTCAAGAGGC